>OZ004706.1:61870248-62125248 GCA_963924515.1 Vespertilio murinus | reverse complement strand
GTTTGCAGCTATCCATAATCTCCGCCTTGCCTCCCTGCTAATTCAGAAGAGACGCGCACTTGTCCGAAGCCACACGGAGTAAAGTGGGTCAAATGAAATTAATGTCCCAGCGGAAGGTTTGCCTCATAGAAAATAGAAAAAAAAAATAAATAAATGCATGCTGCAGATATAAGTGAGCCTCCTTTGATAAATGAGAGTGACTCACAATTGTGGCCATTTTTAGAAAACGTAAAGAAATATGCTAACCAACCCAGAGCTCAGCTCACATTATTTTAGCAGGAGCTAATGAGAGTTGATCAATCTCTATGATGAAGAAAATAAAATGCTCTAAAGACACAAACTATCCAAATGCAGACATTTCCTGCAGTCTCTTCTGTAAATGAACAACAGAGGTTCGATAGAGGTGAGCTACACCGCGGAGGGAATGAATGCTGTTCTGGGTCACACACAGGCTCTCAAGCTAGGCAGGCCTATGTGTCCTCGGCACATCATGTAGACTCAGAACCCCCACGTCTTCATCTGTAACAGGGCAGCAGTGCCACCTTCCTTGATGGGGAGATCACAAAAGTTAAACGAGGTACCGTACCCGGCACATGGCGGCATATTTCAGACAGACTCGGCTGCAGCAACTGTCAGCTTTACCGTGTACCTAATATACAGGGCAAGTTACCAGCCTAAGTCTCAGCTTCCACACGTGTAAAATGGATCCATAAAATGACTTATAGGGGTTTTTTTGTGTGTGAGAATTAAATGAGGTATTACAAGCAAAGTGCTGAGTTTAATAACAGCTCTAATTCAATTACTAGACAAATAACAACAGATAATTCCTTGCCCTTCCTCGAAGAGCCATGAAATGGTAATAAATATCCTTTCAAAGGAAAGTGCATAGTCCAGAGGGCACTACAACTATTTCCCTATGTAAACAATCCCTGGACCAACGTCTCCTTCCAAAGGGAATCAAACATGTTTAACTAGAGGCCTGGTGCATGAAATAAACTAGAGGTTTGGTACCCTCGGCCCAGCATATACCCTCTCAAAATCCTGGACCACGGGCTCCTAATCACTCACCTGCCTGATTGCCCATAACTGCCCCCCAACTCCAGCCTGATCGCCCCTAACTGCCCCCCCTCACCAGCCTGGTTGCCCCTAACTGGCCCCCCTACCTACCTGGTTGCCCCACTCAGCCTGCTGTTCAGTTGTTTGGTTGTCTCTCACTAACTCCCCTGCCGACATGGTCACCCCACACAGCCTGCTTGTTCAGTCATTTGGTCGTCCCTCAGGCCTGCCCTGGGCATCTGGGGGGGGCTGAGGGGATCCACCTATGGGTGGGCCCAGGGGTGCCGTGTGCCTGCCACCCCAGTGGGGCTGAGGGGACTGGGTGTTACCATCTTATGGCTGTGGGCACTGCCATCTTTGAGGGTGTGGCAGTCAATTAGCATATTCCTTCCTTATTGGCTGTGGGTGCCACCATCTTTTTGAGGGCATGGCAGTCAATTAGCATATCCCTCTTTATTAGATAGGATGGTTACCGTGTTCTTTGGTTTTAAATGTATAGTATCAGCACCATTATCTGATGGTTGACTAGCCAACCAGGGATTAGCTGTGAGAAAGCTTCAATCCTAATACGCTTTCCCCTATAAGAGGCCATGGGCACTGGAGTCAGATTCACCTTTTTCAAATAACTCTAGCTGTGTGGCCCTGAGCACATTATGTAACCTCTGAAGTCCCTGATACCTTGACTGCAAATGTAGGAGTAGTAATATCTGCCTCAAAGTTGTATACTGGAATTAAGAAGAAAAAAAAATGTATAGGCTGCATCATCTTATCTAATAAAAGAGTAATGTGCAAATTGACTATCACTCCAACATACAAGATGGCCAACAGGGGAGGGTAGTTGGGAGGGACCAGGCCTGCAAGGGAAGACAGTTGGGGGCAATCAGGCCAGCAGGTGAGGGTAGTTGGGAGGGATTAGGCTGGCAGGGGAGCAGTTAGACATCAATCAGCCTGTCAGGGGAGTGGTTAGGGGGTGATCTGGCTGGAAGGCAGAAGAAGTTAGGGATAAAGGGTGATAGGCAGGAAGGCAGGCAGGCAGGCAGTTGGGAGCTAGCAGTCCTGGATTGTAAAAGGGATAGTCCTGGTGGGATTGGGCCTAAATGAGCAGTTGGACATCTCTTGAGGGGTCCCAGATTGGAGACCGTGCAGGTTGAGCTGAGGATGGATGCATGAATTTCATGCATTGGGCCTCTAGTTATTTAATAAATGTGCACCTTAGCAGGTTTGGTTCAGTGGACAGAGCGTCCACCTGTGGACTGAAGAATCCAGAGTTCAATTGGAGTCAAGGGCACATGCCCAGGTTGCGGGCTTGATCCCTAGTAGGGCACATACAGGAGGCAGCCAATCAATGAGTCTCTCTCATAATTGATGTTTCTATCTCTCTGTCCCTCTCCCTTCCTCTCTGAAATCAATAAAATAAATTTAAGAAGTTAAAAAATAAAATAAATTTTCATTTCTTCTCTGAGGTACCTTCTACCAGCATGTGGTCTGAGTTTATAGAATTGCAAATTTTACCTAATAAAAGCATTATCACCTTGCTCCCGAAAAGTACATCATTGAAAATTTATATCCACACAAAAACTGGCAGAAGGGTGATTAGTGCAGCTTTACTCGTAATTGCCAAAACTGGGAAACAACCAAGATGTCCTTCAGTAGGTGAATAGATAAACTGTGGCACATCCAGACAATGGAATATTATTTAGTGTTAAAAAAAAAAAAAAAGAGCTATGAAGCCATGAAAAAGACACAGCAGAACCTTCAATGTGTATTATTACTAAGTGAAAGAAGTCAATCTGAAAAGGCTACATGATTCCAATCATATAAGATTCTGGAAAAGGCAAAACTATGGAAATAATAAAAAAGATCCATGGTTGCCACGATTTGTGGGGTGGGGGAGGGATAAGTTCAGAGAGCGTAGAGGATTTTTAGGGCGATAAAAATCATCTGCATGATATCATAATAATGGATACATGCCATTATGCATTTGTCCAAATCCATGGAAAGTACAACATCAAGAGTGAACTCTAATGAAAATTATGGACTCTAGGTGATTATGATCTGTCAGTGTAGGTTCATCAGTTATAAAAAACTTTGGGGATATATTTAATAATGGGGAGGCTATACATGTGTTGGGATAGGGGTATATGGGAAATCTCTGTACCTTCCTCTCATTTTTTGTGTGAACCCAAATCTGCTTTTTTTAAAAAATAGACTTTTCACAAAATAAAAGGAATTACATATTACATTCTAAACTAAAAATAGATGATGTTATCCATTGTTTGGGGTTAATCTACATCATCACTCCCCTCCATTAGAGATAGGCAAGAGTTAGCTATCATAATTTTCAAAGTAAGTTTAAGACCTCATAACTCATCTGTAAATGAGAGAAGTTACTATACTTTCTATTGTTTCAGTGCTTACCCTCTGAAAGAGTACCATCTTGAGAATTTAAAGTTCTTTTTACCTTCTAATGAATACACTGAATGTATTGGCAAATATAGCGGTTATTAGTAAATTCCTATTTAAAAGGTAGGCAAAGGGAGGTAGTGAAATTAAATGATTAGCCCATGGCTAACATTCACATGGAAAGACAAATCTAACCACAGATTCCATTTGACTTCCCTTCAGGACTAGAACTAAATTCAGTGTTTCCTGACTCCCAGGTTGGTGTTCACTTAATATTACAGTGTAATATGTGCTTTATTACATGCTTTAAAGCAAAAGGGGAAGGAGTGGAGAGGCACGGGTACCTTCATCCTCAAAAGTACAGAGCACAGAATACAAGGTAAATAAGCCATCATTAATTCGAATAGCATTTTCCTGATGACAAAAGTGAGTGCTCTCTCTCCCTTGTTCGGTGCGAACACCTGAGCTTAAAAGGTTACATAGATATATAAGATGCCCAGAGAGGCCCAATGAATCAGAAAGCCCCAAATCACCTAGTCTTGGGATGGAATTGGACCACACAGTGGGAAGGCACACAGTTCCAAAAATCTTTAAGAAAGCGGGGAAATCAAAGTACCGTTTTTGGGGGGAATGGAGAGAGTAGGGATCGTTTTATAGAAAGTAGCGACCCTGAGCAGGTTAGTAGTGTTCTGGAAAAAAATTTTTTTCTCATCTGGCCCAACCAACTGTCTAACCCTGTTTTGTTTTGTTGTTGTTGTTGTTAATCCTCCCCGAGGTATTTTTCCCTTGACTTTTTAGTGAGAGTGAGAAGGAAGGAGAGAGAGACACACTGCCACACATACCCAAACCAGGGCCAGGGATGGAGCCTGCAACCAAGGTACATGCCCTTGACTGGGACTGAACCTGGGACATTTCAGTCCGCAGGCCAACACTCTATCCACTGAGCCAAACTGGCTAGGGCAGAACCCTCTTTTGTTTTGAAAAAATAATGTCACAAATCTGTCCAGAGCAGGATAAAATGCATGGTAATGAGTTCATTAATCTGCCATCTGCATGCAAAACAAGGGCATTCCGGAGGCAGAATCCTTGGGTGGACTGGTCCAATATCAAATTTCTGGACTGAAATATATAAAATACAACGCGGAGAGAAAAGTATTACAGCTCTACGTTCCCCGAGCCCACAGCACAAACTGCCTTTCCAGAGCTCCAAAGGCAGCCGAAACCTTTTCTCCTTCTAAACTAAGGTTATCATGTTTGACTACAGAGGGTTAAACAAACAAACAAAAAACCCATTTTTTACAGCATAAGGCACCTGATGTAGTTTTGTGAACTGCACCCATGCGGGCCTGGTGCCTGCACTTCCCTGTCAGGGAACAGAAGGGTTAGATTTCCAGTGCTGTAGCTTTAACAAGCCAGAGGCAATGTTTCCACCGTGGTACCCCAAGCTTCATCAAGAACATCGGAGTCTGCTTTTTCTCTGTTGCGATTTTCCTTTCGCCTCCCTTCTCCCTGACACACCTGTGAAGTGTCACCAAAGGCTGTATCATATCAACTTTTAAAAACTGCCAACACAGCTAATGTCTGAAGCCTCCTGATGTCACAGCCTTGCCGTCCACAAAAGCACAGCTTGAGTTTTACCACACACCGTAACAGCATCCTGTGTCGGGAGGGCAGAGGGTCTTGTTGACAGGAGTGAAATAAGACAAACAAAACCCATGGAGATGGGGTGTGTGGCCGGGGGTGTTTGGGGAGCCCATACAATCTCAACAAGACTCCAGCCCTTAATCCTTCCTACAAGAGCGATTTACGTAGGCCGTTGTTCCTTCCGTTCTCCCTACTCCCTCGTCCTCATGATAGAAATATCTCCACAGCTTAGAATTTTAAGAGAAAATGTTTATTCTAAATTCCATAAACATCTACACCCTCACCAAAAAAAAAAAAAAAAAAAAAAATCCTGATAAACACTGTTCAGGCAGCTGCGTGAACTGGTTACGCAGTTCTGGCTATGGATGGCATCTGCTGAGAAACTGGAATGAATGGTGGTTTCTGGTTGTACTATAGAATAGTATAACCAAGAGGTTGAGCTCCTGAGGCTGGCAGCCTCACTACCTGGTACAAACCCTGCCTACCTCTCAGGGATGTACCAGGATTTAACTTACTGATTTTATGAGCCGAGGCCACATTATACACAAAACAAATACACATTATCTACTTCATTGTAATCAATACTCTTACAGTTTTGAATGCATAGGGTATAGATTGATCTATGCATATTTTCCAGGTCCTCACAACCTAATGGTTAGAATACCATATATGTATAACCGTTGGTATCCAATGAGAAGGGTAATATGATCTTCAGACCAGAAAAAAAAAAAAACACCTATTATTGGCTAACCTAAGTCTCATTCTGCACATAGCGGAAGAAAAGACTAAAAGACAGACTGGGAAGAGTCACTGGGCTGAGAATGAAATAACACACAGATATGAGGGACTTTGATAACCAGCCCTTTGGCACCAGATCCACTGTGGTCAAGACTATAAGCCAAGAAGAAAGTCACTTTTTGCTTAACCTTTATATCAACATTACTAAAAGAGTGTTTTATTCGATTGAGTAGAAATGTTTCCTTAGCTATTTTTTTTTCTCTTTGTAATAAAGGCAGCTTGGATTCAATGGCGTGTGATAGCATTTACAAATTTGGTATCTTTTTGGACTCCAGCAATCAATGGGAAAATGGGAAGTACAACCAACAAAATGTTGAATATCAGCTCAGAACAGCCGTGGGCAAACTATGGCCCAAGGGCCGGATCCGGCCTGTTGGGCTGTTCTATCCAGCCCACGGAGCTGAAAGAGCGGAGGGTTCTCTTGCACTCCCCTCCGCTCCTTCACCAGCAGCCCAAGATGAGAGTGCCAGCATGGTCAGGTTGCTTTTGTTCTGGCCCTCCAGTCCAGTAGGTTTAAGAACCTACTGTGGCCCTCGAGTCAAAAAGTTTGCCCACCCTTGGCTCAGAATCATGTTTGGATGTAATTAAAGGTATAATCTGTTCCATTTGAACATTTCTGTGCTCTCCCATCTTAAAACAGCAAACATGAATATTTGCTATTTTATGGTATGTTTGCTTTTCACACACTAGAACATGTAAAAATTTTCTTTTAAAGTTGTTGTGTGTGTACATTACTTCGCTCATACGTTAAAAACTATGTTATTACTTTTATAGACTCAAATTCACCACTACAGACTCAAATCCACAAGTCATTTAGATATTTTAAACACACCATTCACTACTTTGTATGGGATATATTTATCTATTTTGCTTTCTGAACTAATATGATTACTAAAGTCTTGCTCTTTTTCCTCAGCAACAACTTGTGGGAAGAGTCATTATCAGTTATATTTAATTACACACGATGAAGTAGTTGAGAACTGTCAAAAGGAATTTCTTAATAGAGCAAGGCTAAGATAGGCAGGCAGTCTGAAGGAGTTGGCATTCCAGGTTGGATAAAGATAAAATGCAATAATTAGTTTTTTTAAGGGAAGAAAAAAAAACCAAGTTACAGCTCATGGAATAAAGTATATCATTGTTGCAGTCTGACAAGTTATAAGGCAAGTCTACGGAAATGCCCCAAACGCCAGGGTTCAAATAGCAGTGCTGGCACTGTGGGCCGTAATATCAGTGCCCAGCCATGCTGGAACCTGGGCCAAAAGGAGAGGAAGACAGATCCTGCCTTGACTTAAATTGTAAATGTTGTACATCATGGATGTTTTTGCATTGATTTTGTTTTTTTGTTTTTTTTAAAATATATTTTATTGATATTTTACAGAGAGAAAGGGAGAGAGATAGAGCTAGAAACGTCGATGAGAGAGAAACATCGACCAGCTGCCTCTTGCACACCCCCTACCGGGGATGTGCCCGCAACCAACATACATGCCCTTGACCGGAATCGAACCCGGGACCTTTCAGTCCACAGACCGACGCTCTACTGCTGAGCCAAACCGGTTTTGGCGATTTTGTTATTTTTAAAAAATATCATCTTAAACCATTACCTTGATGACTGAGTGTTTGGTATCCCCTAGCATTTGGCACCCACAGAGCACCCATTACCCTCACTCTAGTCCTGGCCCTGCTTTACTAAGTCAGCTCCCTGAACTTTAGTGGCCTCACCTGTAAAACGGAGGCAATAATAGTAATTAAGAGGATTAATGCGAGAAAACGTGTGTAAGAAGTTCTTACTTGTAAATGTTCACATGTAAATACATTTACAAAGCGTTATAAAATTCCCGGATAAAGTTATGATACTAAACACTGTATTCGAAGATGTAAGGCTTTCATGGAACGTGGTAAGCCCTCTGACTGATAATAGAAACTGAATCCAAGGCCTTAAAGAGATATGCAGAACGTAAGACACACCCACCTCCACCAAACCTCATTTAAATAAAGAAAAAAAGATATAGAACTGCAGCCAGCACAAGCAATTTCCTTTCCAGGTTTTAGAATTAACCTTTCCTTGTAAATTCAGTTTGTCTTCAGGTTTTTCTCTTTACAGCTCCCCAAAACAGTCAACTCACAGGAATTGAAATATTAATTTAGGGAGAAACTCTTTTTAACGTTTTCCTCTTTTAAAAAAATCACAGCTAAAACAACACAGCCGAAAGCCCAACAAAGAGAGGCACTGTTCAGGAAGATGGTTTCTGAGGAAGTCGGGGATGTAAACCTTTTGATCCAGGTAGGGGGACTTTCTAGGCAGAAGGAAGGTGAAATGCCTCCTGCTCTCGGGGCTAATGATTGTTTCCGAGCTGGTTAGAATTCAGCGCTAATTGCATTTTAAAACACCACCTCTGCAATCCCTTTCCTCTCTCAGGATCTCACATCAACGTTTTGCATTTCCAATAAAACCTTTGCACTTCACCTTTTCTCACTGAACAGATCCTGAACTTCAGACGTGCAGGAGGGATTCCGTTCAGATCCTTTCTTCCCCCAGAAGGTTTTGATCTGGCGGCCATGAGGCTAAACCTGCAGGAAAAGGCAGCCCGGCCCAGTGTCTGAGGGGAGAGAGACAATTAAAATGGGTATTTTTAGTGGCTCGACCCAGGCCTGTCCCCTCCAACCGAGAGTCATTAAACAACTTTCCAGTGCCATCAGAGGAACTTACAACAGAATCAATTGATTTTCATCCTATGCTTTATTAGTGGTGGTTTAGGAGGCAGAACGGCCCTGTTTACACAGCTGAAACGTGTCAGGACCTGCAGCAGGACTGGCTCCGAGCCTCCGAGTTGCAGTCCACGCTCCGCAGAATCAATCTGAACTCGGAAACGCTCCCTCCAGGAGACACGCACATCTCCGTCGGCACAAAGTACTTCTCACTTCTCGTGCAACTGCAAATAGTAGTCACTGGAGGTAAGTTGCAAGTTCACCTTCCAAAAATCGGCCCCGACTTGCCATCGCTCTCAGCATGCTCATGATGGGAACAGAGGGCTGCAAATGCCTCTTAACTAGGTACCCAACGTGGGTGAATGCGTTCCGCTTTGCTGCGAGTCAGATCGCGGGCTCGGCAAGTGGGAGGCGCTGGCTGTTTAACATGCGTTCAGAGCATTGCCAATCTAAAATGGCTGCTCAGTAATACTTTAATTGCAGTTTCATGGAAACAAATTGCTCTTTAACTGCAATAAGCATTTCTGTGACTTGGCTGGACTGACAATGGGTTGAGTGTTGGTAACAATGCAAGAAGTCACGTCAACTTGCACAGAGTCTGTCTCCAATGGCCTCTCAACCTGAGTCATGGGTGCGCAAGCACCTGGGATGGAATTCCCCGGCGAAGAAGTCATTGGGAGGAAAAAAAAAAATCACTTTTTGGCCTAAATAGTCATTGAGGCTATATGATCTATAGCTCTCAGATTCACCGTTATATAATTTATTAGCTCTGAGAACTATCTTACATAAACATGGTGCACGTTAGAATCTTACTATATTGACATTTAAAAGCTTCGTTTTATTAGATCTTTAGCCGTTTCAAATATCAGTGTCAACGGGGGCAAAAGGAATGAAAGTCAATATTGAAAGGATGACAGTTTCACAGGCTTCTTTTTGGTGTTTTCTCATTAATAAGCGGGAAACTTTGGAGTTTTCTCAGTCTGTATTTCTCTAAGACACTACAGTCTGTGTTAACCTACTTCCTAATAAATCATGAAGAGCTGGGAAATAGTTTCTTGTGGCAAAGGGTTTGGGTTGGAATGGCTTCTCCTGCCTTTTGGGGTGTGTAAACGTAGCAAGGCAGGTAAAAAAAAACACATCCAACCCTCTCTCAAAGGAGAATCTTTGTACAAGACCGTGTCATTAGCAAGAGTGGCAGTTTGCATAATTGGGACATGTATATGTATCATAAACATTTTTTTAATCAGTACAGCAGGGCTCAGTTACATTTGCTTTTATTTTTAATTGTGCCTGCTTGTAGGGACGGGGGCCCACCTTGCTCTGTGACGTGGGTGACATTAAATAAGGCCTTTCAAAAGAACAGAGTACATCTCACTAACATCACAAATGCAGTAATGAAAGGTGAACAAGCTGGTGGCAGGTTTTTTTTTTCTTTTTCTTTTTCTCTCTCAGCAATGTTGGGGTTGGGGGAGGAACATAATCACGGCTCACATCAGAATAAACCTCTGAGTGTTTTTAGTGGCTTTCTATCCACAGAGCATCCCCATTAGAGCTGGGTTTTATTGTTTGAAATGCCTCTGGTTTCAAGAAAGTGTTTTACCTAAAGCAAGACTACTACTTAAATATGTCCTATTGTATATTCATAGCTCCATTAGTCCTTCTCCAATTTAGCACATCAAAGAGAAGACTTCATCACTTGCATGTGGATTATACTAACATGAGTGACATTTGTAATCTTATAGGTCTGCAACTTAAGAAATGCTTTTAGAAGCTCGTTATTAAATACGCAGCGGTGCTCGAGGAACCAGCCGTATAATAGTTCATTTAAAGTCCTTAATAACCTTAGCCCTCCACGTCCCTTAATGCCACACTGTACTACTTACTAAAGTTATTAACCATGTCCCTTTGAATGGCTACCCTAGATGGGACGCGAGTGCTTATGCCAGAAAGGACAGAGCAGATGCCTGCATTCTTATTATTAACACTTCCCCTTTTCCATCCCGAAGAGTCCAAGTTCCCTTACAATATCTTAAAAGAAAAATAATGTCAGAGCCAGAACGAGTTCCTAGAAATCCCCCAAGGATCTAACTCAAATAGATATTATTTATGTGATTTTGTTCATTTCATTTTTGTCTTCAGCACTAATAAAACTATTCACTTTTACTCTCTGCCTTTCAATTCTCCTCCACGAAGAGTGCAGTCTGAGCAAGTGGTTTGTCCTCCTGGCCTGGAACCTGGAGGCAGGCAGTGAGCACAGGTCGCGCGGGGAAGCTGAGCTGACGGCTCGCCGAGCTGTGCCAAAGCCCGTCTCTCAATAGAGGACATTCCTATCCTCCAGAGAGGGCCTCCGGAGCTCTTCTGGAACAAGAGGGGGAAGGGGGAGAGCAATTGCCATTTTTAGAAAGGAAATTAAAGGTAGCGTTAAAGCACCTGGCTTTATTAACCTGTGACAGGCAGGAGTTGCAGTTGAGATTTGCTCCCACATTGCAAGCCTGGCACAGAGCAGCCTCTTTGCTTTTCCTCCTTCCAGCCCTGGCCCCGGCCCCGTGGAGTGGTCTTGGGCCTCCACATGCTCTCCTCAGGCCACCTCCCGCGGGCACTGCAGAAGCCGTGGCTGCGGGATAACCTACCGCCTAGAACGAGCAACTGAACACCTCAAGACTTCTACTAAGTGAATTCCAAACCCTCCTCCAAACATAGGGAAAGGCGGAGCCCTACAGAGGAGTGTACGAGCAAAACAAAATAAACAGAGCGCGCAGCAGGCCACAGGGGTCTAGAAGCACACCGGGAAATGGCCTCTTCATCCACCCGCTGGACCTAACGGTGAAGACCACGGGGTCCCTAAGAACTCACGGGACCTCAGCATAGGTGCGGGCGTGGTTTGGCATGCTGCTTCTGCCAAAGCTATAAGCTTGCTAAGAGAGCTAGATAGTTGTGCCACATTCTCTAACCTGTTTTTCTGCCATACCCAAGGCTTCCCTACCGAGAGGGAAGAAAAAAAAAAAAAGAGTAAGCGAAAAGAGCTGAGGAATCAAACAAATATTTATATATAAACACAAAAGGTTCACTGTGGTATTGGAGAAGTGTAATGAAGTGCTGTTAACAGAATATTCTGGACTTATAAGAAGGACTCCGCCAGAAACATTGCTTTGTACCCCTGCCAAAAATGGCATGGTTAAGTAACTTGAAGAATACCTTATATTGGCCCAGAGCTAAATAAATATACATACCACCTCTCACAACTCCTGAAATTTAAAGCGAACTTGGTATTAAATAAAAATAAAAAAAACCTACCTTTTCCCAAAGTACAGATGAGAAAAAAAAAAACAGTGTTTAAGCCCAAACTCCATCGAATATTTTTTCTTTTAAGTTTTTATTATTTAAATACACCATACTAGAGCAAATGTCTCTGAAAATATCACAAATAAAAGATTTTTTTTTTCTTCATTCAGCAAATTAGAAGTAGGGGGGAAATTTCTACACAGCAGCTGCTATGAGCCTTTTTTTTTTTTTCCAATTTTTTTTTTTCCATTTTGTGTTCTTTTTCTTCGCCATGGGAGTAGCAACATGAGGACGAAAACACTTACATGCATACATACATTGTATTTTACAGAGATACAGTAAAAGTGTTTGTGATAGAATATCACAAAAGCCACATCTCTTTATCCCATGTTCAGTTTTGATTGAAACACATTTCCTTACATACAACACTTAAATATACAAAGAGCAAATAGAATGTTGTTAAGGTAAAACACAGGGTACAGACTCTGGCCAGTGCCCTGCTACTTGTTAATGAGGGTAGAAAGCAGATTTGAATGCTTCTTTTAATTAGCTTCATTAGTCATTTCCCTCCTCCCCAGCTCCCCCCCCCCACCCCCCCAAATGTCCTCCGGTGGATCTTTTTTCATTTTCTCTACAGTCTCCCATTAGCCCAGGTTCATGGAGTCCTTAATGTTCATATTCAGTCATTTTAATACACCAATAAATGCAGGAAGGGCAATCAAGACTAAAGAAGGTGCAATGGCATGGAGCTGGCACTGGTGCTAGCTACAAAGGTGACTTGTCTACTGAAGACACATGGGATCCACCTGTGATGAGCAAGATCTGAGATGAAGGCACGCATTCTGCATTACTCTGACCTTTTAGCAGACCTGCAAGAAATAAGAACGGGCATCTTAGCCAAAGTGCTACATTGGAGAGATATTAAACTCAAACATGGCTGCCTTTGTCTTCTCTACGTTCGCTAATCTTTTATTAGATTACTCTCCAACTGTGACTTGATGGAGGCTTTCTGCGCTACTTACCCCGACAGCGAAGAACTAAAGCATAACGTTTTCTGCAGTTTTACTAGCAGAGAAAATGAGACAATAAATGGACTTTCGGAAAGTTTCTGGTGTAAAGCTCTACAGCGAACTGCTTAACTCTGCGAAAAGCAAGTTTCTTTCTGTTAGGAAGGAACTGTTACATCGTTCCTAGTAGCCACATCCAAAGGCGCACACTCAGAGCCATGTCCCTCCCCAGGAAGTTTTGGGTTAATACGCTCAACTGTGTAACCTTTGGCAAGTTACTCAACCTGTCTGTGCCTCAGTTTCCTCATCTTTAAAGTGGGGATAACATGGCTGTCATAAGGATTACATCACATATATATAGATGTATATCTGTCTATCTATCTATCTATCTATCTATCTATCTATCTATATGGAGCATTTTCAACAGTGCCTGGCACTTAATAAAACCTAAGCCAATACTGGCAATCACCATTCTATCTATCTATCTATCTATCTATCTATCTATCTATCTATCTATATGGAGCATTTTCAACAGTGCCTGGCACTTATAAAACCTAAGCCAATACTGGCAATCACCATGACTATTCTGATGATTCCCACATGTCACCTACTCACCTATGTCCTTCTTGACATTGTAGGTGTTACCTGCATGAGTATGTGTGTGCAGGTGTGTATGTGTCTATCTGTATACATACACACATAAGTACATATAAACAGATACGTTACACCTAGTGTTTCCTATCTGTTGCCACTTGATGCTACGTAAAATAATCTGAACATGTAAATCAAACACGTGTAATGTGTTAATGATTTATGATCAGTTGAGAGAATGTAGTTCAACGCACGCCTAATTTTAAAGTCTAAGTTAGACATGGTAACCCACACAGACGTCAAATATAATCCGTTTGCAATTACCAAAATGAAAATAACATTAGATTTTTATGGTTTCTAAATGACATTTGGAGCTTCCACGAAGGAAGTTCTCGTTCCACCCTCTCCCTAACTTACTGAAAAATCCTGGAGTCTATTAGGAGCTGCAACCCCCACTTCCAAGCTAATTAAAGTGGTGGAGGCCCAATTCCCCAGGGTGGAAGCTCGGTGTGAGCAAGGTAATTTGTCTGTCCAGAACAAAGACGCAGCAGCGGCCAGCGAGCATATTTAATAAATGAGCATCAAATGCCCTCTACGATGGACACACACACTACACCAATTATGCGGCTGCGAGGGAACCGCGCGGCGACATGTAAACTAGGGCACGCGCTCCGTTTCCCTCCAGCCAAGGCGGAGTGATGATCCCTTATGCTGCTGAAAAGCAGAGAATTCTAGGTGGAACCATCACTCTGGAGAGGAAGAAAAAAATTCCACGGCAGGCAAAAATGTATTAAAAAAAAAAAATCAGCCACAACTTCTGATCGTATGCACATAACTCTCTGGATAGAAGGCAGTATTCTCCTAGAGAGAGCGGAGCCTCCTCTGAATGTTGTCGGGTCCTTGAGCACCAGGGGCCTGAGACCTCGGTCAGGAGATGGTACGATTTAAAAGCTGAATGTTCCCGTTTTCCTCAGAATCTACAAAAGCCAATGATGCAGAGCAAGAGCTAAACTGCACACCCCGGACAAGGGGAACAAATTTCAGGGGGAATAAAAGTTTAGAGGGACCCGTATATACCTTCCATACAATTAGCTGCCTTTAAAAGAAGAAATGTACCAAAAAAAAAAAAAAAATCAACTCATTATCTTTAAGGCAGAGGATGCTTGTGCATATTTATTATGCATCATGCACAAAAAAGATAATTAGTTCTACAAATAGAAGGAAACCAGCCAAAATTAATGTCCAATTTTCCCTACCAAAAATATGGAGCGCGAGAGAGGAGAAAATAAAACGGAGCTACGTGTCATTTCTCCCCAGCTCAGCTCCCCCAGAAAAGGAACACTGGAGGCTTTGGGGAACATAATTTTAAAGCATTCTCCAGATCCAGAAAGCAGTTTCTGTTCCACCAGGAAGTGTTTTCATTACCGCTCCCCCCCCCCCATGCCCTCTCATTAATATCTCCCTGGACCACGTTCAGCTTGCCCAAATCCTTTATTTACAAAAACTACCTTGTGAACTGACTGTGCTCGTGGCGAGCCGAGCACCAAGGGTGAGACATTTATACCAACAGGGAAATGTTCTTAATTAACATCACTCTCCCCGCCCCGCCCCACCCCGCCCCAAAACATAGCTTCTCTCACCGACATCTGACAAAAACATATCCTTAAATTATATTTCCTTATGCCTTTTAAGAGCTATTAATTTTTGAAGGCCACCTGTCTCTTTTGGCTTCCAACATTAAGAAAATATACACTGGTGGTAGGTTCTTACTCACTGCCTAGTTGATTTTGTACTCCAAAATGAACACCCTACCTCTTACCACCACCGGGGAAGTTATTAAAAAAAAACCAAAACAAAAAAAAAACCACTTGGATGAAAGGCACAATCCATGCAATTTTGTTAACACGTAAAACCAGATTTCTTTTTTCAGTGTTGCTCTGTTTCCTCCCTAAGAACTCTAAATGCATGTCTCCTTATACTCAGAAGGATGGAACTGAGACCCTGCTCCTATTTCTTACACGTCCTCTGCACTTGGCCCCTACCTAACAGCCTCTGCCTGCACCCTCAGCGCTCCACCGTTTGGCTACATTTCCCATCTTGTCTCCACATCCTTCAATCCTCACCATGCACGTGGCTGAGCTGTAACCATAATTTTTTTTTTATACTTTGCTAAGTCGGGAAATAAATGGTTTAAAACCAGCAAAAAAAATTTAAAAAGAGAATTTTGGGGGAAAACTAAGCTTTTATATTGGAAGGGGTGAGAATGTGATCCAACGTTTTATTCCTAGCTCGTTTTTCTTTGAGCTACCAAGTATCACTAACTACAAATGTCTCTGCCTCCACACTGAAATGGGGATCTCTATATATGTATGCGACCTGTTCATTGTTCGCAACTCTGCCCTGTAGATTCATTTCATTACAACTCAAACCACGAAAATCTGTATGTATTTCTATGTACAGCAGCTTGAAATGCCTTATCAATGGTGACTGGGTAATTTGCAATAAAATGTTTGACTTCTATTCTTACGATGGTCTTCTGTGTAGCTTCCCCTTGTTAGCAGATTAAGTAAAAGTACATGTATTATGATGCACTTAACATGTGGTTATAAAGAAATGAAAAATACAATTAAAAATTACCCCATAAACTTGAGTAAGGGAAAACGATCAATACGAGCATTAAAAACACGGTAGTGTGATTTCAAATTGTTAAAAGTTTACAAACATCAGTCATTTTCCCCACAGGAAGCACTGAGACAAAATGCGTTACAGAAGACAAAGCAGCTTAATATTTTTTTCCCCCGAAACTTTTGAAGCTTGCTAAATTCCTACGTGCAGATAAATGTTGTTTTTCGTGTGTGATCCTTACAACAGACATTAATGAAGTTCCTATTGTAAATCCATAAAGAATTACCAAGTGAAGTGTGCACTTTTTGTTTCAATGCACTAACTCAGTGCTGTGTGATTGCCTGGGTTAATGATGAAAAAGTCAAACACACTATCAGAGCTGATGGAAAAATCTATCACCGATCTGAAATTAAAATTCATCTGTGGTCAATAAGATTTAATATCCATGCAAGTGGCGCTGTAAAGAGTAAATGAATCAATGTCATCAATACATAATCAGTATGAAATATGATGTGAATAAAATTATGCGCACGAGTCATACATTTCACTCTTTTCTGGGCCAGCGTGGAATGAACAGTCTCTTAGCTGAAGGTTGACAGTAATTGTTACAAATTAGGCACAGCAGTTATCAAAATGCACTCACTTGCATAGCTATAGGACTTATTAAGGAGATTAAAATAGATCTGAAACTATCCAGTACCGGGGGTGCTGAACAACTGTTGATCACTAATTTTCCCTCTGAAGTGCCTCCTGATGCCACGTGACGTGTGCTCTGGTGTAATCGCCTCATGTCTAACACTGGCCCAAACACTTTCCAGTTGCAGATCAAGAATTGGGATACGTAATCTTTAATGGAGCTCTCGGTGGCCCAAAGTGACTGCAAAGAGCTAGCGCTTAGTTTACAAAGTCATAGCTTATTCAAATTTCTCAGGACTACCTTTGGAATTACAGAATGCTTTGTAAAACTGCTTTTCTAAAGCATCGGGGTCCGGGTTGCTATCACCCATACCGAAATCACTCCTTCCCGACAAAGACAATTCCCTTTCCTGCCATAATGTTCTCATTTTCCTCCCACAATAACCTATTCACATCCATTGTGCTTCTGAATATCAAAACTATCAAATGGGATAAAAAAAAAAAAAAAAAAAACCCCAACTGGTGATATAGAAGTTTTATGCTTTGTTCAACTCCGCATGTGACAGTCCTACATCAGCAAAGCTACACACCAAGTCAGGATTTTTTTTCTAACTAGAGGAGACTCACAATTTAATCAGCTCTCCTATTTCTGAACCCTGGATGGATGGGTAGCCTGCATTTCTTTAAAGGGGCATGCGAACCTCCAAGCACCCAGGAAAACTCCACTCAGTCCAAAACGTTGGAGCCTCCCACCTTGCTGTGATACAGCTTATTCGTGACTGCGGGGTCTTTACCTTCTGGTCTGGCAGTAGTGGATTGCTCTGAAGTGAATTCAAATGGCCATTGATGAGAGCTGTAGGTCTATCATGTTCACAAAATAAACTGCCATTGATGTAGTGAAACCGATCCCCCGGGACCAGGCGATTCCGGCAGGTAGAGCATGTAAAACACTGAAAGGGAAAAAGCAAGCCCACTGAAAACAAGTACAAATTAAGTCTTTTTTTTTTTTTTGGTCACAAGTTTATAAACTGGTCTTAAGCAGGTATCTGTCAAGTACAAAGCTACTTAGGGTTTAGTGTTTTCCTTCCTTCCAGGTGACTGCAAAATGCACTGTACTGGATCTGCCCAAAGTGGGAACCGGACAAATGTGTGTATCTGTGTGGGAGGGGGAGGGCTGCAGGGGGGCGCGCGGGGTGGGGAACCATCACTGCCAATCCAGCCTCAATGGATTCCTTTAGTGTTGGCAGCTTGAAAACAAAGAGTTCCTACTATGGAGAAAGGCTTTGCCCTTGGTAGGAGAGGCGGGATTCTTTTGGAAAGAGGGGAGCCAACGCTACCTTAAGATGATACACATTGCCTTGGGCCCTCATGACGAGTTCGCTCGCAGGAATCGACTGTCCACACGCGCTGCAAGCACCGCTATTCCCAAATAACCTGAAACAAAGATGACGGGGACAAGGATGAATCCTCCTGAACCACAGGGAAAGACAGAAGCACCCCCCTCCTGGCCTCTGGCCCTCCCTTTGGAATGCATCTGACAGAGACTCAAAGCTTAGGTACAGGCTGGAGCCTTAGGAGTGATTTACATAACCCCGGGAAAACCCTTTTCCTGGGGGTCACAGCTAACTTCCGCCTACCGCAGAGGAAGAGGATGCCCCAGATTTAATCAAAATATTGACTTACATCTCTAGCAAATACTAAACAATTCTGTTCTACACACATTTTTATCAGATTACTGGGTTCATCATAAAAAAAAAAAAAAGAAAAGATACAATTCATGACTGGAGTTCAAATGCATTGTGTCCTTGAAATTATATGAAGAACTCTTTTGTACTTTAATCATATCTTGAGATATGAGTCATCAAAAGGGTTAAGAGGATTTGATTGTATATCTAAGAAGACATCATGCTCAGTGTATTGAAACTCCCGTAAACCTCCATCGGTGCAGACTTTCCATTAGAAACTC
Source organism: Vespertilio murinus (assembly GCA_963924515.1). Taxonomy (NCBI): domain Eukaryota; kingdom Metazoa; phylum Chordata; class Mammalia; order Chiroptera; family Vespertilionidae; genus Vespertilio; species Vespertilio murinus. The sequence goes on along the minus strand of OZ004706.1, from coordinate 62,106,534 downwards.
TCTGCTATCCAGGTTGATATATAATGTGTATGGGTTAACCTTTTCAATCATGGTGTCAACACTTAAGATTTGCCTCTGCTCATCTCTTTCATCCTAACCTTCTCTCTCTCTTGATAATGAAATGCTTGCTCCAACTTCCCTCTATCTGCTCCTGAGTCCACAATTTAGATTACTTCATCTCTGCTAGCAACAAACTGAATGAAATTTCGATTTGAGCAGAAAGTAATTTACCGGGATCTGGACCCATTTGTCATCATATCTCTCTGGGTGTTTGCTGTATCACTGCAGTTTTCCTATGCAATCAAATGAGACCACAACATCTGCCATGGGGGGAGGAGGGGGGAGAGGGAGAAAGCTGCAGAGGAGGGGAAAGCTCGAGGAAGTGTGGTGCACTGGAGGAAAAACACATACACAATCCCTTCTCTCCTTCCACAGGCGCCACAAAATGCTTTAATGAACACCGAACTTTGGCTTTTTGTGGAATCTGTAAGGCTCCAAAGCTGGGAAGCTTTATTTGCTCTCGGGCCTCCATCTTTCACAGCCACAAATATTTATTAAACAGACCAGAATGATTTCACATCGGAAGGTGGTATCAGAACAAGCAAGCAGAATCAAGAGAGGCGCTTTCGACGCCGAAACACAAGGTAATGGGACTTACAAAATTAACATACCGGTGCCGTAATAAATATTAATATTTACATTCCCTCCCTGTGCAAATAAAGTCATAAAATGCAGTTTGTGTCAAATCGGGAGACATGCTCCTATAGAACACCCCATAATCTGAATGACTGCGGCGTGCCTCTATATAAAAATAATTGCTTTGAGTTTTCAGAATCTGGTCTTGCAGAAGAGGCTTGTCATGTTCAAACTACTAATTTGCTGTCGCCACTTTATTGAAAATAGCCTGTAAGTTGTTATTAAATGTATCGACTGAACGACAGGGAGAGTAGTAAAACTGCCCCTTAAGATGGCTTTTAATAGGAAGCCCGAGAAACAAATTTTGCAGCAGCATCGATTTGAAGAGTTCAATCAAAACTCCATTTCAAAACTAATTAGTCTGAGATCCAGGACACATTGACACGTTCTTGCAGAATCAGAACAGTTACGGAGAGAAAGCTGAAATAATACACTGTCAGGACCTCTTGCCGCAGGACCACACAGGGTGGGAGCTCGGGGCCGCAGGCCTGCTGGCTCCTAATGCTGGACCACTTCGGGAGCACTGATGACGACCTCCCGGTGCCCCACACACAGCATCCCTGGAGCCCGAGCTGTCAGTGCTGCATGCAGCAGGGGCGTTCTTAGGAAGGCAGGGTGAGCAGAGAATCAGTATGGCTATGGAAAAAAAGAGTTTCTGGCCAACAGCAGGGCTATTCCAATCCCCAAGAGGGGTACTGAGTCCAAGAAATTAGGGTAAAAATAAAGTTAAAAACCTGCCGATGTGGGCAAATACACGCTGAGGATAAAGGGGGATGTATGTGCGGGGAATAGGGGTGGGGAAAGAATCTTACCAGAGCTAAGGACCAAATATCCTCCACTACAGAAGTATTTTAATGGCTAAGAGCCTATAATTATGGCTGCCACGACCAACAGGTACGCACAGAGACACTGCATCTCAAAAATTCTCTTTCACAGTATCGATCTGATTACCCAGCCAAAAGTATTCATTTATTTAACAATTCACCCCGAGGAAAGTCAGCTGTACGTCTTCGACACCTAGGTGTGTTTTAATAATCAGGGGAGCCGTATGTAATCCGAAAGCTTTTTATACAGCTTGCGTTCTCCAATGCCGCTTCAATAACCTTTCAGGGAACACTCGGCCACAAAATCAAGGGAATCCTAAAGTGTCAAAAATCACAGTTACAAAGTTTGAAAATGGCCGAGATCTACCTAAGACGGATGTGCTATTGAACATGATTAATGGAGTTTAAGATCTCCCGGTGTCTACTCCAGCTTTAAGGCTGCCTTCAGAGCAGAACCACTCACATACATGTCTATACACATTTTAATCCCCTTTACCAGAGGCGAAGGCCACCATTAGAATTCAACCTCTTTTTTTTTTTTCTTTCTGAAAAGTTGTTTTTCTTTCCTCTGTAGCAACGTTTCTGTGCACTAGAGAGTTAATTATCTAACCGGGGGGACTGTCCAGGACAGTGTTTGATTTAAAAGACTCGAGGCTTTAGGTGCTCAATTAAGTAGCTATCGGTCTCAGGCTGGACTATAATGGGCTCTTTTCTCTTTAACTCAAGCAACGGGGAGATATACCCCAGGTCAGGCTAATTAAAGCCAGGGGAGTCTTTAATTGTGATGACAGAATCGGTTTCAGTTTCCTTTCTTTGGGTCCTCAGTCCGAGGAGGTCGTTAATATTTCAGCATTTGGGCAATGCAATCAATCACAAACATCAAGAGGTTCCTTATATGGGGAAAAAGGGGAAAAGGAGGGAAGGAAAATCCCACCGAACCTCTGCACTTTCAAGGTGCCTCGCTCCTCTAGGAAGAGCCCAGCGCAGTGTGGGCCCTGCTCTGCCGGCTCAGCCTCAGCTCTCCTTGCTGACTAACGAGGAGAGAGCGCAGGCCGTTATTTTTTTAGTTTTCAGTCGTAATGCTTAGCATCTTTTCTGTAACTTCCATGACCAATAGATGGGCTTATTTTCCGCCGCGTTATTAACTCAAGCAAAATACTCGCCCTGCGGAGCTGTACTGGCTTGTGGTTTTTTTTTCCCAACCGCTTTCGGGCGAGAGGAGGAGAGGCGTGTTTCTAAGAGTGTAGCTGAACGGGTTATACATTTGTACCTCCAGGTAAATATCAGCAACCTATCTGAGGAGAAAAATGCACATCCGCAGCTGCTGATCCAGAAGCAATTGGTTTTTTTTCCAGCGGGTTCCCCTATTTAATCTAACATTCTGCACCAGCTATATTAAATGTAACAAAGAAATGCAACCCAGAAATTACGCCCGGAGCCAAGTCCATTAAAGGTACTTTGGAATAACTAGAGACCAAGCACCTTAAAAGCACCAGAAGCTATTGATACTTAAGAGGGGGGGGGGGGGGCTGTGAATAATCGCGCAATGGCTGCATTAGAGAGGGGGAGGGAGAGGGGGGGGGAGAGGGAAAAAAAATCAGCCAAATTACGCTTGGTTAATTCAGAGTAACAGATCTGCCCCCAAGTGAATTGGAGGCCTTGAATTAATTCTGTTATGACAAATCAAGATAAACGTTCCCCCTAAATTGCATGCGATTTAATTAATTTTTGAGATCCTGGGTTTTTTTCTTCTCCTTTTCCCCTCTCCCCCCCCCACTCCTAGCTAATAGTTCACATGCTCCTGTGCTGTCATTGTGCTTGAGTGGGCAGACTTCAAAGTGATATTAAATAACCAACTATTAGATTTACCTAGCACGTCCTATTGGAAAAGTGCCATTTAATTACCTAGCCTGTTCAATTAAAGGGACAGCCTTCTCTGACTACAGCAGCTTGCCGTTGATTACCAGGGAAATGAACTCGCGGTCTGGCGGCGCCTCCGCGCCGAACGCTGCCCGCTCCCCCGAAACACACCCCCCTCCCGCCGCCCGCCGCCCGCCGCCGGTCCCCCCCTTCTCTCCCCTCCCCTCCCGCCCGGAGGGGGGGCCGCGCGCACGGCGGCGGCGGCGGCGGCGGCGGCGGCGGCGGGCGCCACGTGAACCGCCCGGGGAAGCGCGGGGAGCGCGCCTGCAGCCCGCCGGCTCCCGCCCTGCGCTGCCCCCTCGCGGGCCCCGGACGCCGGCCGCCGGGCGCCGCCGCCGAGGCCTCGCGCAGAGCCGGCCTCCTCGGCTCGGCCCGGCCCGGCCCGGCCCTGCAGGAAAGGGCTCACCGGCGACCACCGCCGCCGGCGCTCCGGGCGCACGCCCTCGCCCTGCCAGGACCCGGAGCCCAACCCTCAGCGCCGAACTTCCTCCTCCGGCCCCACTTTCCGAGCCCGGGGTGGGGGGTGGAGGTGGAGGGGTTTCGGAGGAAAAGAGAAACGGGAGTTTCGAAGCTCCTGGGTGGCGCTTGCATGGCGCCCGGGGGGTCGTGGGGCTGGGGAGGAAAGGGACGGTTTCAAGGAGGGTCAACTTTTGTAAAATTGGGGGGTTGGGGTGGGGGAGAAGGGAGACGGGCGATGGCCCCTTTAAGATGCACTCTCCCCTCCCTCCCCTCCACCTCCACCCCTGCCTTTCTTTCCCTCCCTCTCTTAGAGGCCAATTTTGTTAATTAAATGTTTTGTTTGCAACGCGGCTCTCATTCATTGCGGACACGTCATTCGGAGCAGATCTAAGCCAGGGACCAGATCTCATTAGATAAAGCCCATCAGAACTAAGAAAATGGAGGAGCCACTAATTAAAGCTTTTTAATTGTGCGGATTCGCTGCAGCAGCAAGGCGGCCGCTTTATCGGAGATCTTGGGAGGGAGAGGAGGCAGAAGCCCAGCTCGGCCCAATGCACCCTTGGGCGCCCAGAGGAGAGGGGGGCTGGGAAACGCGCCCTTAAACCCCCCCCAACCCCCCACCCTGACATACACACACCCTCTCCTGGCTCTCCCTCAGCGTTTTAGCCAGATCTTGGTTGTTTTAAAAAGCTCACAACCTCAAAGTCAGAACAGTTTCAAAGCCCTTAACAAATGGCTCTGTGGTCAACAGCCAGGCCTTGGGGCCGAAGGGTCGGCCCCATTCACCTGGTGGCCAGAGAGCGGATTGCTCCGCCCTTCAGTGACCCTCCATGGGGACTAGGAAGCTCCTCCAACAAGTGTCCTCCTGTGGCGAGATTGCGGAGGAGGGGTACCTGGGAGGAAAAGGATAGTGCAGGCCTCCCACCTTTCCGCCCTTTGGGCATCTTGATGGGCAGAGGGAGTAAACCCTGAAGAAGGACTCCAGAGATTCCTTAAATTGGGGGGTGAAGAGTGGCAGCTGCCTGAGCCCCGGGCCCAGGAGTTTGAGGGCCATCCATTGGGTGGTAGAGCTAGAACTCACCCCTCAGAGACAGATCTAAAAGGCTCCCCGTGACAGCATCCAGTTCAAGGACAAGCGGGGCTCCAGTTTTCAAATTGAGAGGAAAAAAGAAAGGAAGGAGGCGAAGGGCCCAATTAATAAGGCTCTGCCGGCACAGGCATCCTCCACCGCTCCGTTAAGCCACCACCGGAGAACAACAAATGGGCATTTACATTTGGCCTCGAGTATAGGGGAAGGAGTGGAGAGTCCCAGGAACCCACTTGCCTAAACTTGTCCCGAGGGAATGCAAGTGGACCCATCTTCTTTTTAATTAGTGGCAATCAGAAGCAGAGGTTTTCTGAAGGCGCTCGGAGGAGAGATGGATCTGTACCACCATTCACCGTGTCTGAACGGCACTGTCAATTTTTCCACTTCAAACCACCGTCCCTTCTTACCACAGTTCTGTTCTCCATTTAATTACAATACTGTCAAAAGCTCGTGGCGCGGCTTGGAAGGAGGACCAGAAAGCATTACCCTCATGCTCCTGCTGGTTTTTCCAACATTTACCTCTAAAAGAACACTTAGTGAAATTAATGCTGCCATCTTAATAATTCCTCAGTGAAAGCCCTCTCCCATCATGTGTTTCTTTTACTTGGCTGATTGAGGATGCCGGGAGAGTGGACACAGGTTGCTTCATTGGAATAATCAAATGTCATTTCGCTCCATCATTTTTACACTAAGGATACCACTGGGGCAAAATATACACACACTCCGCTCTGAACCACATAGGGGATCCTTTTCAGTTTTAAATGCAGAGTGAGAAAGAGGATCACAATGGAGCTGAACTTTGAACAAAATATCTCGCCCACTGATTTGCTGCCATTGAGAAAAAAAAGAACAAAATGTTCTGCTGATCACTGGAAAAAACGGTTTAGAGCAGAAGTTTAAATAGAATGCAATTCTTTTTCAAAGTGAGAGGTTCTTAAGCTTGAGCGTTTCTCTAGCATCAACGGTGTGCGTGGTGTTTTTTTTTTTTTTTTAATTACTGGATGTTGAAACAAAACACCTCCTAGAAGCATTCATGTGCATCAGTCTATCAAACCATTTACTCAAATTAAATGTGTAATCCTTCAAATGCCTCCTTTCAAATTAATGAGTTTAAGTAGCTTGAGTTCACCTGAAAAGATCCTATAGGCACCTGACCTCCTGAATTCTTTCCATTAATTGCACTGAAACTTGTTGGAAAAAGACTGCTTACACTGCCATATGAATGTTCCTATACATTGCTTTAACGTGCAGGATTAGTATATTCTATAGTCTCTTTTCCTGAATCCCTTTTGGGAACCGAGGGGAATGATACAAATGACAATAAACCCCAAATCTGAATACTCCTCAGTAGTCAAAAGCTACAGATTCTGTATCACAAACCACACACTAAAACTGAGCAGCACAAGCCTCCAAGTAACAGTATATAAAGAGAAACGTTACCATTAAGTTTTGGCGTTGTCTTTTCCTGTAAGCATTACAAGTCTTTAAACTGATGGATAATCAGCATTTTTCACCAGGGGACACAACACAAAGAATGGATCAGTTTTACACACACACACACACACACACACAAAGTTTAAAGGTGCTTATGTAAATATCATAATCAGCCACCACATTAGGCAAATCATTTCTCACTAATTTTGCTTTTAAATCAACCTTTTGCCTCCATTCTCTGTAGATCCCTACCTTGCCTTAGGAAAGCAGCTTAACTCTCACTTGAAATGTTTTATTTTTAGCAGAGGGTCTGGTTGGGGCTGACCCCTTAAAATGTTGGTCCCCAAGAGTGCCCCAACTTTTACACACCCCGCGGCACCAGACGGGCAGTTTTCATTTAGTATATAGCATCCGCCATTCATTTGTCGTTAAAAATTCGAGGATTCACCCGTGCCTCTTGAACCCCTTACATTCAGCCAACCAGCAGGGTCTCCAGGTGAAGACTACCACACGTATTCTCCTAGGAGCTCTGCTCCCTTCCGTAAAAACCCCTTGGTAACCTTTGGCCTGGCCACTGCTCTACTTTCCCATCTTGGGAAGGGCAGCCAAGTCTTACCTAATGTAGTCATTTCTGCAAAGGATCATGCCGCTCTTGGTGTAACAGGACGTGCCGATGTCGCCCAGCTGCGCCTGGCAGCAGGAGCACTTGAGGCACCGGCTGTGCCAGTAGCTGTCCATGGCATAGAGCAGAAAGCGGTCCGCGATCTTGCCCCCGCAGCCTGCGCACCGCTTCCAGGAGAGGGAGCCGGCCGTCACCGGGGGCGGCTGCGAGCTGCTGCCCGGATTCACCATGGTCTGCAGAAAGGCGGGAAGGGGGGAAAGGGAGAGAAATAACAAAAACAAAAAACAAACACGGGCGATGCAAAAAGTTAGTAGGTGCCGCGGGAGCTAGCGGTACAAGTTCCCCCCTCGACCTGCTGGAAGGAAGGAAGCGGCAGGGCGAGGGCGGGAAGGAGGGCGAGGGGAGGAGAGGGGGAAGGAGGAAGGAGGGAGGCTCGCCGGCAGCACCCGCCTGTTTACTTTTCTCAAGCTTTGTTCGGAGGCCACGAGCTGCTGCTGCTGCTCTCAACTTTCCAGCGCTCGCCGCCGCCGCCGCTGACAATCCCAGCTCGGGGACTGTCAAAACTCCGCGAGCCAGGCTGGGCTGCGCGCTCCTCCCCTCGCGGCGCCTCCCCCCGGCCCCCGCCTCCGCCCTCCCCTCCCCTCCCCTCCCCTCCCCGGGCCGCCCGCCTCCAGCAAATGAGGGTCAAACCCACCCACCGCCGCGCCCGGCCCCTCCCCAGCCCCGGCCGAGCCCCGAGGGCGCGCCGAGGGGAGTGGGGAGGCGGCCTCCGCCGGAGCCACGCTCCCTCCCGAGCTCTGCCCGGGGAAGTGCAGCTGCAGTTCACAAGTTGGAAATAGTTCGGTTTTCCGAAGAGGGAGGGAGGGAGGGAGGGAGGGACGGGCAGAGGGGGAGATGGAGAGCGTGGCGGTGGTGGTGGTGGGAGGGGAGGCTCGGGGACCCGGGAAGGGAGGAAGGGGGCGGGGGGGGGGCGGGGGCGGTGTGTGTAAAAGTTGCGAAACTGGTTTTTCGTATTTTTTAAACGGCACCTTTTTCGCATGCCATTGTGGTGACCGCCATCTCCCCATTCTGGCTCCAAATCTCATTTCATTTTGAAGATCAATGAGTGTTTTCCCTGGGTTTTCAGGACACAGGCGAGGATAATAGATCATTGAACTTTAGGATGCCGGCTAACTTCCTATACAAACACTCTCCACTTTGGTCTCCCTAATCTGCCCTTGATCAGCAATTTAAATGCTAAAGCTTTGTTCCTCCAAGGGGGTGGGGGGGGGTGGGGGTAAGGTGGGGGTGAGGGGAGGGGTGCAGATAGATAATATGGGAGAAGGCACTGGATTCCAGGATGCCCGGGTTCCAGGCGAGCCAGCCCTGGCTGTCACCAAAAAAAAAACCTGCTTTTAAAAATGCCCCCCTCTTCCTAATGAATGTCATGAGAGAAGCGACTGGGGTGTAATATGGGAATCAATTTATAAAGCTTAGCCTTAAACCGATTAATTTGTTCCCTCCAACCCGGAGTCCAATAAAGTCCCAGTGTTCCTCCAGTCACTTATTCTATAAAAAGATCAAGTTATTTACTGCCAATTAAGCAGCCTGTTTTGTCTTTGTCCTCGGTAAGCCGAGAGTGTGGGCTCCCCCAGGCTCCCAGCTATCTGCTCAAGACATTCAGCTGATACCTCGGGGGGGGGAGAGGGCCAACTTTGCCGGTCCCCGGCCCAACTTGGCTGCTGAGGAGAAGGAGGAGGGGAAAAAAAAAAAAAAAAAAAAAAGAGGGGAAGGGAACGAAACAAGAACTCGGGCTCCTTAAATAGGCCGATTTTAAACACATTTCCTCCGAAAGAGTCCCGGAACGTGTGTCCAGAGACCGCACAATAAACCAGAATAAGAACTGCACCAATTAAGCTGTAACAAAACCCTGAGACTTTGGAAACAAGACCACTCTAAAACCCATTAGCATTGCATTTATCCCAATGCATCATACCTTTATGTAAATTGATTTATCTGATGCATTTACTCGAGGAATTGCTTTTTGTTACAATTTCAGCCCTAACCCCAAATGAATCTGCATTTCCTGCCCTCGGTCTTTAAACTGTTTCTCCCCCCCCCCCCCCAACGTTTTAATCGCTCCGAATTCCTTTTTAAAAGGGGAGAGGGAGGGAGGGAGGGAGGAGATGGCAAGCTCTTCCCCGCCCCCCTCTTTGGTGAGAGGTAAATATATATGTATATTTTTTTTTTTGAAAAGGAAACATTACACTGAGAAAAGCATCCAGTAACCCCATTAGCTAAAGCTCTTAAGGACAAGCAATACCTTAATGCTGATTAAATCTAAAAGAGATGAATCAAGAGGACTGACCAGAAACTGACTCCCCTGATAACTAAGGACGGGCCCTCATCAAGTTTCATTTAGAGTTGGAAAAAAAAAAAAAAGAAGAAGAAGAAGAAAGCTTTTAAGTTAAATAGGCTTATACTCTAGTAATTACATAGCCAAGCAATTTAGGTCCTGGGATAGTCAGTGAAATAGAAAGCAGAACTGGCAGCTAGAGGCAAAAATCTGCCCCCCTTTTAACAGCGTCTCTGGTGTTTTTTAATGGAGACCAAGGGAGGGACCAGCGTAGAGCTGGCAATTTGTAGCACCACAAAAAAAAAAAAAAAAAAAAAATGGATGCTTAATTCACGTCTCGATTTTAATTAGGTGATCCACCGGATTTCTCCGGGATTGGAACAAAAGACTTGCCAACCAGGAGGAATGTTTTTAAGAGACCCGGCACCACGGAATCCTGCTCACTTAGTAGATCCTTTTTTTTGCCACTGTTTCAAAAAACAGTGTTTACTAGAGGGGGTGGGGAGGGAGGGTCGTGCCTATCCCCCCACCCCCCATACACACACACACACACACACACACACACACACACTACTTCTCACACTTAAAACCCTCCACGCAGCGCCCGCGTATGCCTTCCCCTTAGGAACCGCAAACCTCCCCACCCCCTCCGAGGTCCTCCTCCCCAGCCCGGGCTCCGAGAGCCCTTTTGTAAGCAGGAACCGCTACAAAGCTGGCGGCCGGGGCTGCCCGCCCTCCGCGCCGGCTCGCAGGCCGGCCGGCCGGCCTCGGTAGTTTCGGACCCGCGCCGGACCCGAGCCGGCGCATTGTGTACTTGCAATCTGGGACGGTCCGGGGGGAAGGAAGCCCCGGGACGCGGCGGTCCCCTCCTCCCGCCCCGCGCCCGGGCTCCCCGGCGGCCCCCTTACCTGCTTTTCCCCTATATTGCCAACACTGCGAGAGGCGGCGGCGGCGGCGGCGGCGGCGAAATGCGAGCAGCGAAGCCGCCCGGCGTCCAGGGCAGGGGCGCCTTGGCCGGAGGGAGGGAGGGGGGAGTACTTGCAGAACCAGGAAAGGGGAGGATGGGGCTACGGGCTTTTTTTTTTTTTAACGCGTTGCTCTGAAGCTGGGTTTTGGGGTGTGGGGGCGGCCCCGCGTTCAGTGGCAGGCGGCCGGGAAACAGAAGTGTCAGTGTCCCCCGTCCTCCGTCCGCCTCCTCCGGCTCCGGGCGAGCCGCGGAGGAGCCCTCGGCCCGCGCGGCGCGGCTCGGGCGCGGGCGCAGCGGCGGCGGCAGCAACTGCTGCAATCGCGGCTGCAAGTTTGGCAATGTGGCTTCACTTTGTAGATTCCCCGCCCGGCGGCCCCCGCCCCCGCCCGCGCGCCTCCCGCTCCTCCTCCTCCTCCGCCGCCGCCGCCGCCGCCTTCCTCCCTCCCCGCGCGCTCGCTCGCTCCGGGCCGGCGGCGGCCGCACGGCCGAGCCTCCTGCACCCTCGGCCGGGGAGCTGCAGCCGCCGCAGCAACAACAGCTCCGGGAGCGGCGGCGGCGGCGGGTGCGGAGCCCGGGAGGCGGGCCGCCGGGGAGGCGGGGAGCTGCGGCCGCCGAGGCCCGGCGCGCGGGAGCCTGCGCCGCTGCCGGGGCGGCTGCTGCTGCTGCTGCTGCTGCTGCCCGGGTCGCCGCTGCCCTGCTCGGCGGCGGCGGCGGCGCTGGCCTCGGGCGGGCTCACTCGCTCCCTCCGCGGTCCGCACACATGTGTTACTGACAGAGCAGAATCCCAACTACTCCCCGGCCCCGCCGCCGACGTCAGCGACCCTCAGCCACTGGGCGGCCGGATTGTTCAAGCGGAATAATAAAACCTGCCAATCCGGGCCAGGACAAAGGGATGCCTGGAACGAGAGACTCTGGGGGCGGGGGGGGAGCGGAGCCTGGCGGCGGGGCGGCCGAGGGAGGAGAAGGGAAGGGCCCGCGGGTTCCAGGGACCGGGACGCCGGGGGTGGACCCGCCCGCCCGCCCGAGCTGCCCCGCGCGGCCCGGGATGGGCAGCGGAGGCGCGGGGAGCCGCACCTGCCCCTCCGCGCGCGCGCGCGGGACACTCTGGGGACCGGCGCCCGTGCGCCCCTCGGGGACTGACCTCCCCTCCCGCGGAGGCGAGAGCCAGAGGAAACTTAACTTCACCTCTGTCTCAGAAATGGGTCTTTTTTTTTTTTTTTCCTGGTTGGGGGGGAGAAAACTCTTCCCCAAGTCTAAGGGCGGTGGGCTTCACACACACGCAGGAGAGGTGGTTTTAAAAAAACATAAATCCACGGTGTTGGAGATGGAGGAACCCAGCGGAAGTTTAGTTAACAAGGGAAAACCAGTAAGGCAACCAGCAGATCCCCACAGACTGCTTGTTGACCCCCTTCTCCCCACCCCCACCCCCTTCTCATTACCCCGAGTATAAACCAAATGCCTAGTAGGCACTTTATAGGTATTCTGTCAATTGTTGGTGACAAGTAGATCACCATCCTTGTTTTTGAAGTTGGGGAAAACGGGGGATAGAGAGCCTTGCTGGTCTGTCCATCCTGTGGTGGAGGATGAGAGGCCGAATTCCTTGCGGCCCTCCAAAGCAATGGGTGTAATTGCAAAATCCGCAATCTCACCCGCCGCCGCCGCCGCTGGAGAGTAAGAAAGGTCACTTCCAGTATAAATCAAGTTTTGAGGAATGCTTTTAGGGTAACTAGCCTGGGAGTCTCCTTCCAGGGCCGAAGCTCAGCCTACATGCTTGAATACCTAGTCATTCAACCTGGTCTTCTGTGCCAAATAGGTTTAATAAATCCCCGATCTGAGGCTAATATTAGGTCTGATTATTATTATTAAGTTCCAGAGAGATTTTTCTGGTGGAAATTATCATGAAAGTGCAAAGCCCTTCTGCTAAGTGTCATTAAGTAAAACCAGCCTTGTGGGACAAGTTTTCATATTGCCTTACACTCAGCACTGCTGGATCGAGAAAAGGAACCTGCCGGAGAATCTAGCTAGACAATGCAGGCGTTAAGAGCCTCTGGTTTTTGTGTCGAAGCGGAGATTTCTGTCTTTCGAACTATCAGAACGAAGCTGCAGGAGAGACAGTAATCATTGCCTATGGAGCAGAGGACCTTTTAAATACCTAGTTGAATACTCGTTTCTTTATACTTCTAGCACCAAAATTAAAGTAATTTTATTGATTGGTATTTAAACTTGCATTTTTATGATCAAGTGCTCATACGAAAAACAGGTGTGTTTTTTTTAAATCATTAAAACTACAGTAGTAATTAAAATGTCCTGTACAGCAAACAGCTGCAGATGGGTGTGATTAAAGAAGGCCAACTTAAAAGATGTAATATTCCTTGAAGGTTAGTAAGGAAAACGAAGTTAAACCAAATGAGGAAAGGAACCCCATGAACAAATAATACACACATTTTAATTCCCTGGTTCAGTGTTAATTTGTTAGCAATTTGTAATAGTCAAAAAGAGATGACACAAGATCTTACGATGTGTCATGTACAAGTAAGTTTCCTCCTCCGGGCCTTAATGTTGTCATATCTATAACTTAGGGAATTAAGCAAAAATGGTCTTACTTTCTCTGTTTTAAAAATTTATTTTCTAATATAGAACACAATACATTGTTCTGTAATGGTGTGGTACTTTGAGTGTTTTCTGAAGTGTTAATGCTACAATAAAATCTTTAAAAGGAAATGTGGAAAATTTAACCAGGCACATGTTCAGATATCACCAAGTGATTCCCCAAAAGCATCCACGTAGTTTCTATGGAAGGAAAGGAGAGAACGAGAGGATGATGGATAAAACTCGGAATATAGAACTCGAGTCTAGAAAGGGCCTAGCTAGCAGGTGGTTTTGGTGTTAGTACTATTCTGTGTGTAGTGAGGTCCTTACGTATGTCCTGGTAGATTAGCGTGGGTGGCGTATATTACCAGAGAGCTTTATTTGCTGATGTTGTGGTTATAGAAATACAAAAGCAATAATGGCTAACAGTCTCTTCTGAGAGGTAGGAAGTAAATACATTCACTGTAATCAAAATTCAGGTGTACTTTAACCACAGCGCCACCACTGGGCGATTTTTATTTTTGCATTCTTTGCATTTTGCAGTCCACCCTCTTCTGAAGAGCACAATTTGTGGTATGAAATGCTTGAATGAAAAGCAGTGTCAATCTTTTACTTCAACTGGTGCTAAACACACACAACTTCATTATGGGTAGGTGATTTCTCTATTCAGGTATTCTTCAAACAAATATAAAACAGTGTTCAAAGGAGTAATCCTGGTATATAGTAAAATCACCTGAATTCAAAATAATAATCTTATATTATGCCTAGAAGTTTCAAGAAAACTCTGCTGGCATCATACATTCATCATCCAGCCTACTTACCTACAATGAGAAATATGAGTACATTGTTTTGGAAAAGAGAAACTCAAATTGTTTCTTTCTAGAGTCTTGAAGGTAGAAATCCTGTTGATACTAGATTGAGCTGTCATTTCCCCTACTTGCCCCCAAATTGTATGCCTGTACCTTCCCTTCTTCTTATTTAAGTCCTTTAAGCATAACCATGCTTCCATTCTCCAAGTGACAGTTCTCTAAGACTCTCCATGGACTGCCAGGGATTCCACGCAGACCCATGTTGCCTCACATACCTTGAGCAGAGCCAGAATATGTGATACTGAAATGGCAACCTTCAAGACAAAGTCCCCCAGCTCTTTCTCAAGAAAAAATAGTTTATCCTTTTAAGGTCAACGCAGAACTGGCTGTAAAGGTAGTCTTTTTAGGGAGGAAATTTAAAAAATATATAATCTGCCTACCTTTATTGCGGCCATCACAGAGATCCCTTGAAAGCTAAAGGTTCAGCCAAGGTGAATCAGCAAGATTGAGTCTAGGAAAACAATTCCAAAAGGTTAAAGAGTGGAGAGAAGAACCAGGAAAGGCAGTTCCCTCATCAAAAGATGTAAAGAGGAAGCCCAAGGAGGAGGAATGGCAGTTAGGTCCCTGCCAGTTTTGTATGATGTTGTTGGCGAGGGGTAGTTCCGCCCAATAAACAGAGGCAGGCAGACTGCGGCAGCATCTAAGGACAGGGGTTTAGCCCTGGCTTGGGGGCTCGGTTGTTGGGAGCATTGTCCCAGACACCAAAGGGTTTTGGGTTCGATCTCAGTCTTCTTAAAAGGATAGGGGTTTATGGCAAACTCAACATATCAAGAAACTGCATTTCAAAGAACCATACTCTGGTTTTAAATATTGATAATATTAATTTAAGTCTCTTAAAATCCCTAACCAATATGTCACTACGTGTTTCCTGTGATAAAAGAGTTAGTTACTATATTAGAACATGCTTGTGTTTTATTTATTTATCTACCTATTTATTTACTAGAGGCCCAGTGCACGAAATTCGTAAAATGGTAGGGTTCCTCGCTGCTGCTGTCTGAGTACTCCCTTTCTTCCCCTGAGTACTCCCTGGTGGAACTCCTGCAAGAACTCCCAGTGGAGGAAACAATTTGCATACTATGCTTTTATAATACAGGATTCATTTATTTTTTAATCTTCACCCAAGATATGTTCCTACTGACTTTAGATAGAGAGGAAGGGAGAGAGAGAGAGACAAACAAAAACATTAATGGAAGAGAGAAACATCGATGTGTTGCCTCCCTCACATGCCATGATGGAGGACCGGACCTGCAATGGGACTTAGAATCCAACCCATGACCCTTTCGAACATGCTGCAGCTAACTGAGTCACACCAGTCAGGGAGGTTTTGTTTTTGTTTTTGTTGTTGTTTGTTTTGTTTTTTTGTTTTTAAAGCAATCCAAATATCTACACTTAGTAAATGTCCCATCAAATTATATTAATCAGTTTTTAAGAAATTCTATCCTGCCGAAGCCGGTTTGGCTCAGTGGATAGAGCATCGGCCTGCGGACAGAAAGGTCCCAGGTTTGATTCCAGTAAAGGGCATGTACCCTGGTTGCGGGCACATCCCTGGTAGGGGGTGTGCAAGAGGCAGCTATGTTTCTCTCTCATCGATGTTTCTAACTTTCTATCCCTCTCTCTTCCTGTCTGTAAAAAGTCAATAAAATCTATTTAAAAAAAAAAAAAAAGAAAAGAAAAAGAAATTCTATCCTAACCTCTCTTTTATGGGGCAAAAAGCATAGTGAAGTAGATTTATTACAATATAATAATTAGAAGATCACTGAGGAAAATGAAGCAGCATTGATATTGTGATAAGAAATATAATTTAACATTTGATTTTTCTTTTAATTATTCTATTGGATTAGGGCATTTGAAACTCCTAGACATGATGGGAAAGTTGGAAAAAAAAATGATGGCAAAGAAGGAAATACATCTCTGAGAACTATTTTGCCTGACATAGCAAGGCCGCATTTTATATTGGCAAGCAATGACTCACTTTCTTCACATATATTAATTAAGGTAGGAACAGGACTTTTAAAATCCCCCAGATCTGCCTCAGAGCTGTCAGTAAATCTTGTTATATGAATATGCTTCATACTGATGATATCATAGGAAAAATATTTGGCTTATTGATACTACCTACTTCCAGGACTGAATTCTGTCAACAATATTCAAACACAAGTGATATTCTACATCTATTATTGCAAGTAAATTATCAGACTGTATACGTGAGTATATTAAATGTTCATTAGGGTCTTCTAAATGATCTAGTGGGTTGGCAGGCAATGCTTATTAAAGCCGAGTTACATTTTATTATGGATAAATTTAATTTTGTAATAGTTACAAAGGAGTGTATGTAGATGTCTGGGCCATTTGTGTATATATGAGGTGGTTGTTACTAAAATATATATTAAAATTATAAATCCAGTAGAAAAATAGCAATTCCATCTAACATTAATTACAGTTCTTATCCAAGATGATGAAAATGAGCATATATTGATGGAGAAACTAAAGCATTAAAACATAATTCATTCTCCCTTATGTTCCCACTAATTGTTCTTGGTAAAAGAAAGGCTAATAATTCAAAAATTTTAAGTTACCAAAACCACGTGTGTGTTTTTCGTTAGTGTCACTTTTAATTATAGTATTGATATAATTAAACACTTTCTCTATGTAGATTTGTAATAAAATGTAATATTTTAAAGTATAATACTGGTTTCTATTTGCTCACACACAAAAAGTTGATGAAAATATGATAATATTTATTCATCTAATTATAATGAATGACCCTGGTGGAATTAGGGGAGTTCAATCCATAGCTGTCCATAGACATGAAAAACACACATTTCTACTCTATACAGTGCCATAAATTTTTTAGAATAAAAAGAACAACCAGATATGGATTTTTTTAAATAATAAAATTGGATAACTCAATTGACTAAAATGCGTTCCTTCCACGAAGAGGTACACATTATAACGTCATCATTTATATTTCTCAACATAAATCAAATTTCATAATAAAATTGTTTTTGATGAATCACCACTTCTTTTCCAGCTTCAAAACATTCTGACAGAGAAAGCAAATTTGTTGATTTCTCTATATGATAAGAAATCACTGAAAATATATTTAAGACTTTTAGTCTAAGATGATAATTTGGGGGGTTCTTTCATACACACACACACACACACACACACACACACTCAAGTGATGCCATTTAAAATTTGGGGAAGACAATTTAAGAATAAAGTAGAGTTTCTTTTCAGTGTTTTTTTTTTTTTTTTAGAGCCATCTGTTGTGCTGTCTGACAATAAATAAGGCCAGGAGAAGTCATTACAGAACAATACACTGGAAACAATTCACTTCAAAGAAAGAATAAAAACTTAAACAACGCTACCTTCATACATGTTTGTTCTAATTAGAGGGTTAAAACATCCAAGCATTGTACCCAGATGCCTCTCTTTTCTCTATTTTTATTGCTTTTCTCCATTGAGATTACATTTAACACTGCATTGAAATTCCTACTTACTGCTGTGTCCAGTAGTAAATCCTGGCACATTATTAGAATATCTGCCCTGTTATCAGCTCAGTCAGGGAATGAATTATTGACTATAACTCATTGCTGGGAAGACTACATATGACACTCCAGTGAAGTTTTGATAATTTCTAGAAGTCATGGTAATTTATGGAAAGGCATTTTGATTGATCTCCCACCACCTATTTTGCACCTATCAGTAAATAGGACACATATTGATGGCCTACTTGAACTACATTAACAATATGGGAATTCACAACTTAAGCTTTTTCCCCCAGTACAATTTCTATTAAAATAGTAACTCAGTTTCTACTAATTTTCTTCTTTTTGATTTACCCATGGGAGTGGGGAATCATAGACCTAGACTACTGAATGCATAATTATCACTATTCTAATAATTATTTAAATACTAGTGGCTTGGTGCACAAAATTCCCGCATGGCTAGGGTCCCTAGGCCTGGCCAGCTATCAGGGCCGATCTGGGCCTTCCTACTGCTGGAAGGGGCCTTCCTTCATTCCACGCCACCTCCTGGTGGTCAGCGCATGTCAGAGCGAGTGATCGGTCTCCTGGTCAAACTCCCATGGGGACAATTTGCATATTATGCTTTTAGATAGATAGATAGATATCCTCATTTGTAGCCATTTGGAAAGAAAGCCCTGAGATCATTGGAACAGGTGAGTATCGAGCAAAACGTAGGCTGAAAGATTTTACAGTGTCTTCAAGTGTTAGTATATAGATGATGGAATAAAAGAGAATCTTTATAATTAACAGATAGTAAGCAAATTGCCATTTGAAAGAATGTTTGTAATACATTTGATATAAAATTTACAGATAACATTTAATGTGATATAGTGTTCACTTTAAAGTCAATTTTCAGAACACTAAATAATCACTAGCAATTATGACTTTCTTTTAATTTAGGTTTGTTTTTATCCTGTCTCATTTTTGCTACATTCTCCAAATTTAATTATTTTTCAGTGTAAACTCTACTAACTGGACAAATATTTCCCTATTTCTTTACTGAGTTTTTATCATCATGATTTCATTACTGTTTTATTTACTACAATTGCTTCCTAGAAAAATAAACACATACTTTCAACTATTAATAAAGGCCATGCAACATAGCAAATAATATAAATAATAAAGTTTAATGGTTATTTTCTAGATGACATTTAAAGCATGTCTAGATTCCTAGTAATTTCAACTTAAACTCAAATGGTATTTAGTAATCTGATACAAAAATAATGGTGTCTCTTCACCAGCACAGTAAGGATTGGGGGTGGGTAACTTGACTGAGCACTTGGGTTAAGGAAAATAATTCTTTCTTCATTTTATCTTAATTTAGTAGCTTCTAGCAGTCATATAAACAATCTCAAAATTAAAAGATAATGTTAATGGAAGAGTCTGTTGTCATAGGATAATGGTTTCCTGCTGCTAGATTAATGCAGTGGCAATAATACTGGAGCAGTTATTGAAAATAAGGGGAAGACAAAGCCAGGAGAGATTTATTTTTTAAGCAGGTGTCATGGATTCTAGACACTGTTGTGTTACAATTATTTGGTTTCAATTTTGCCAAATGGCAGATAGAGAATTATCTCTTTTTCCTGATGGATGTGGGTGGCAGAGTGATTTTTGCTGGTAGCCCCATGACCCAAGAATACATTTGTTCTAGCTAGAGGAACAGATGTGTGTGATTCTTCCCATCAGCAAGCACCTTATAAAGGCTGCCATTTAGAGAAACAAACATCAAAAATGCACAAATAAATGTGTCCTTTACAAAAAACAAAACAAAAAAATCCAAGCATCTACTTATTAATCATTCTAGAAACATTAACATCCCCCCCCCCAACATTGACACCCCAAACCTGTTGTGCTATAGCAAACCCTGGCAATGGCCTATTGGACAAAGCTATATCCATGGATGTCAGCCACTGCAGCCAACTATCCTGGACTTATTTCTTCGAATACATACGATAATGTCGTACCATTCCTGTGGCATCCTCACAGCATTGTGGTAGTTAGAATTCTTAAATGTTTCCAAGATTCCCACTCCCTGGTGGAACAGCATCCCTTATCCTTGAGTGTGGACCTGACTTACTATGGTGAGCACTTTTTAATATATATATAAATAATTAATTTTAATATATATAATATATATAAATATATATATATATATATATATTATATATTCCAATATATATATTCCAATATAATTTTAATATATATATAAATAATTTCAGAGAGGGAGGGAGAGGAAGATAGAAACATCAATGATGAGAGAGAATCATTGATCGGCTGCCTCCTGCATACCCTCTACTGGGGATTGAGCCCACAACCGGCACATGCCCTTGACTGGAATCAAACCTGGGACCCTCCAGTCCGCAGGCCAATTCCACTGAGCCAAACCAGCTAGGGCAGGGGAGAACTTTTAAAAGAGGGTCTAAAGGTCAGAATGGAAGAAGTAAAGGAGATTAAAGGAACAGACTGCCATATATGAGAGACATCATGTAAGGGACCTATGGCAAGGCCCTAAAGGTAGCTTCTAGAGCTGAGAGCGGTCCCCAGTCAACAGCTGGGACCTGAGGGGATAGGGACCTCCGTCCTAGAGCTGTAAGCAGGTGGGTCCTGGCAACAACCAGTGATCTTGGAAGAGGAACTTGAGCCTCAGAAGAGATGGCAGCCTGGTAAGCAGAGAACACAGCTGTGCCATTCCCCAACTTCTTACCCCCAGAAACTCTGCAATCACAGGTGGGTGTTGTGTGAAGCCACTAAGTTTATAATAATCTGTTAAGCCCCAATAGAAAATTATAATACAAAAGCTGTGAGAAAAAAAGGCAAATTCCTTCCCTCTAATCTGAATTCTACTTGCTCCTTATTGTCCCACTCCCCTCCCTAGCAGAATTTGGAGCAAAGAAACTGGAGAGTCCTCATTACCATAAGGTGTGTATCAGTTAGGATTTGAGTTTATGATCAACAACAACCCACTCATGCACAACTCATGCTCAGTGGCTCATCGGGCTGAAATCAAGGTGTCGGCCAGGCTGCCATCTCTTCTGAGGCTCAAGGTCTTCTTCCAAGCCCACTGTATCTTTCATACAGAAATGTATAAGGGATTCTAGAATTGACATCAGGCCTGAGTAACAATTTGAGAAAAAGCAAAAACAGAGTTGCTCTTTAGTCATGAAGCAAGATTTCAACAGTAGGCATTTAGCAGGAACAAGGTAGTTAGTGTGGTGTTGCGTTTACAGGAACCTCCAACTGTTCCCATACTCGGGCCCTATTTATTGGGCATTCTCAGATCATATGCCTGCCTCCTTGACAAAAGGGAGGAGCAGCCTCTTGAACTTTCATAGTGGGCAAGCCCTGGAAGTCCCCTCTATAGAGTAAGAGAAAGGCAATACCCTAAAAAGAAATAGATGCTAGACAATAATAATAAAAAAAAGTGACAAATGTCAGCCAAAATATATGTGGCTAAAAGGTGAAAGCTTGAATTACGGATGAGGGATAGACAAGCACATCCAAAACGTCATAAAAAAAAAAGAGTGTTGAGCCACAGGAGATCTCATAATGAACCCCAGGAACAGACTTCTGCAGCATGTGGGGGGCATCGGAACAAATCCTAGATCCAAGGATTCAACTTGCTTTCTATAGCCCACACTCTTGGGTACACTAGATCAACACAGAGTAGTCTACCACTTTTATTGCCTAACTAGTGGCTCAGTGCACAGATTCATGCACATTGAAAGGAAATTAATTAGGAGAAATATTTTAATATCACTATTTCCTTTTCTCTATAATAGAAGTGTCAACCAAATTCACAATCAACATTGATAGATGGAAACACATGCATGCGTTTGGCAACAGCAAGAGCTTTATATGTATCATGCATGCACAAGTCATTGTTCATTTTTAAATTGCCAGTGTGCATCCTATGTACCTGCTGGTCAGTCGGACAGTCGAATGGATCTATGGTCAGTCAGTTATGTATATATTCATCAATGGCCTACCTGTCACTCAGTCGTAAGCACCATCTTTCTCACCTCTTGGGAAGATGTGTCTATGACTGTTTTAGAGAGTGGGGAAGGAGGATATTACTTCCACATGTCAGAGTTATTATGACCAAATGTTTAGGAAGGCAGTGGAAGAATAAGCCTCGTAGTCCCAAAGGCATTGAAAGATCCAGATTGTCCTGGCCAGTTTTTCTCAGTGGTCAGAGCACTGGCCCACAGACCAAAGCATTGAGGGTTCAATTCTGGGTCAAGGACACAAAGAATTTGTACAGGTTCAATTCCTGGCCCCAGTCAGAGTGCATGCAGGAGGAAATCAACTGATGTGTCTCTCTCACATTGATGGATGCTTCTCTCTCTCTCTCTCTCTCTCTCTCTCTCTCTCTCTCTCTCTCTCTCTCTTCCAAATTTCTCTCTCTTAAAAAAAGAAAGAAAGCTCCATATCAATTATCTTATAATACAAAAAGACTCATGGTTTTCTTTGTTTTTATTTTTATCTCGATGACAATTTTACTATCTTCTGTTTCTTTGTTTATTCAAAAAACATTTATTGAGCACCTACTATGTGCCAACTAGTGTTGAGTGTGCTGCAGATAGAACAGCAAAAAAACAAAGCCCCTGCTCTCATGGTGTTTATATATTATTGTATGTTAAACAGTGGTACCTTCTATGACAAAAAATGAAGCAGGATAAAAATGAGAGGGAGGCCAAAACCGGTTTGGCTCAGTGGATAGAGAGTCGGTCTGTGGACTGAAGGGTCCCGGGTTTGATTCCAGTCAAGGGTATGTACATTGGTTGTGGCCACATCCCCAGTTGGGGGGGTGTGCAAGAGGCAGCTGGTTGATGTTTCTCTCTCATCGACATTTCTAGCTCTCTATCCCTCTCCCTTCCTCTCTGTGGAAAATCAATAAAATATATATTTTAAAAAAAAAATGAGAGGGAGCAGTGGGACCCAGTGGAATAGGTCGGGGGTAGATTACAATTTTATGTAGGTGAGTCAGGGGAGATCTCATGATAACATTTGGACAGAGACTTCCTAAAGGAAGTCAAGGAACTGTGAATCTGAGGGAAATGGGGTTCCAGGAAGAAGTCCCTGCAGGACAAATGCCCTAAGGAGATATGTGCTGGGCATGGTTGAAAGTCAGAAAGGAGGTAGGGGATCTGGGGATAGCAGGAGAGGAGATCAAGTTTAGATTGGGGCAAACTGGGATTGGGTTTTCACCTGCATTGAGAAGGAACACTGTTCGAGGGTTCTGAGCAGAAAAGAGATAGAATCTGATTTGCATTTTGCTGCGGTGTTGAAAACAAACTACAGATGAATTAAGGCTCAAGCAAAGAGACCACCAGATAGGAAATTCTGGCAGTCAGTAATCAAACAACGGATGATTGTGGCTTGAACCACAGTGATAGCAGAAGGGAATGAGGAGTGATCAGATTTTGCATATAGTTTGAATATATTAGACAGATAGAACCAGGATAGAAATTTAGATTTTTGAGTTCGTGTGCCTTTGACAGCTTTTTGGGGTTTTTGTGTGTCCTGACAACTATTAATTCAATTATCAATTCCCATTGGCTTCTGAGAAGTTGGGTAGGACACTCCTCCACATACCATCTTCCACCCCACATGATTCCCTTTCCGACACGCTGAGTTTATGCCAGAAATAGCCACAGTATTGTTTTTCACTCAAATCTTCCTACGTTTAACTCAGATGGGAGACTAACAAATACTGGACCTCTCAGTGTGTGCTGCACCCCAGGCTGGGTTCTTTCCATAAAGCAACTCATTTCATCTTCTTAACAACCTGGTGTAATAAGTATCAAGTCCCTCCATTTTAAAATTGAAGAAACTCAAATCGTAAAAGTCAAGTGATTACTCAAGACCAGTGTCAAAGCTGAGGTTCAAAACTTGCAATCCTACAAAGCTTTACAAGTTGAAGAAACCATTCACAGCCCATTCCTATTTTCCTAATAAATCAGTACATGGGCTTAATTTAATAGCCTTGTGCAACCTTAGTTTCTGAATTCATGGCTCTCAACTGTAGATGATTTTGACCCCATGTGAACATTTGGCAATGTCTAGGTACAATTTTGGTTGTCACAATGCGGGGCAGAGAATCACTATGGGCTTGAATGGATAGAGCCAGAGATGCTACTAAACATCACATAAGGCATAAGAAAATCCCCTACAATGAAGAATTATCCTACCCAAAATAGCAACAGTGCTGAAGCTCACAAACCTTATTCTAAACCGTCCTATTTAATAAAAAGGGGATATGCTAATTGACTGTAACACCCTCACAAAGATGGCGGCACCCACAGCCACAAGATGGTGGCACCCAGTCCCCTCAGCCCCCCAGCTGCCCAGGGCTGGCCTGAGGTGCAGACAAGCTTTGGATGGTGGCTGCCCAGCTGTCCAGGGCTGGCCTGAGGTACAACCAAACAACTGAACAGCAGGCTGTATGGGGCAACCAGGCCAACCTAATGGCTGAACAAACAGGCTGCGTGGGGTGACCAGGCTGGCAGGGGTGTTAGTGAGGGACGACCAAATGACTGAACAGCAGGCTGAGTGGGGCAACAAGAATAGTGAGGGGGCAGTGAGGGGCGACCAGGCTGGTAGCAGGGGCTGTTGGGGGCAACCAGGCCAGGACATAGAGGCAGTGAGGGGTGATCAGGCAGGTGGGGGGGGGGGCAGTTAGGGTAACCAGGCAGGTAGGCAGGTGAGCAATTAGGAGCCAGTGATCCAGGATTGTGAGAGGGATGTCTAACTGCTGGTCTAGACCGTCAGTCGGACATTCCCCTGAGGGGTTCCATATTGGAGAGGATGCAGGCTTGGCTGAAGGCACCCCCCACCCCCGTGCAAGAATTTTGTGCACCAGGCCTCTAGTCCTATATAAATAACAGGGTAATATGCAAATAGACTGAATGGCAGAACAACCGAGCAACCAATCAAAGCGTAATATGCTAATTATATGCTAAGGCTGCTCAACCGCTTGCTATGATGTGCACTGACCACGAGGGGGCAGACAGTTGCCCAGTTGCTATGACATTCACTGACCACCAAGGGGCAAATGCTCCAACCAGTAGGTTAGCTTGCTGCTGAGGTCTGGCCAATCAGGACTGAGCAAGATGGGCCAGACATCCCCTTGAGCCCTTCCAAAGTCCCTCCCTGACCTGATTGTGCACTGGTGGGGTCCCTCAGCCTAGTCTGCACCCTCTCACAATCTGGGAGCCCTTGGGGGATGTCGGAGACCCAGTTTCAGGCCACTCTTCTTGGGAGGGCACTAGAAGCAAGGCTCACAGTGGGGCCAGGATGAGCAGGAGCAGCAGGTAGGAGCTGTAGGCAGCATTGGACTGCTGGTTTCAGCCCAATCCCTGAGGGCACTCAGAGGGACCCCCCACCTGTGCATGAATTTGTGCACCAGACCTCTAGTTATTTAATAATCAGACTGTCATAGTAGGAGTAACATCAACTATAAAAATTTTTATTAAATGTATTTTCATTATGATGCCTTAAAAACAGAGGAAGTGTTTGTAGCCAGAACAATTTCAGTGTGTTGCTTGGGGTAAAGGTTACAGCCCTACAGGGAAGTTTTACCCAATATGCCCTATGGCACAATGCTCTATGGATATAAGTTTTCGAGTTTATATATAAAAAAGTTATGGATATGTGGAGTAAAAAGTTTAGTAGCTCCAAAGTGCAAAAGCAAAACTGAAAAATGTCCATAAAGGTTAACTTGACACGCAATATAATTCAATTCTTATATAAGAACACAAATTGTATTTACTGTGGGATGTATTTGATATGGCTTTGGTAGATATGCAAAAAGTAAGATTTCCTAAGTGCTACAGAAATCTGATCATAGCCCTGCAGTCAGTCAGTTTATAGAGTGACATCAGGAATTCAGGCAAGACTGTACCTGAATGAAGTGAGTTCTGAGACATGTCCAGGTTTGAAGGAAGCACATTTCAGGCAGCAAAACCAGCAATTGCATAGGCTCTGGGGTGGGAATAGGCCTGGTATACTCAGTGTAAGCTGGCATTGCTAGCATGGAGCAGTAGGAACAGAATGTGTAGCAGATGATGTCGGAGAGAGACAGAGCCATTAGATTTTAATCTGAGCACAATGGGAAGCTGTTGGAGTGTTACTGGTAAACCGAGTGATGTCGTAATCAGATTTTGTTTTAAATTGGCTGGCTCTTGGGGGAAGAATTGATGAAAGCGATGGATGGCAAAATCACTACAAGTTTACCCTGGGATACACTCTCTCCTCCTCTTAGAAATAGAACCCCCAAATTAAACTGTATGTATTGCTGCCTGGAATGAAAGACTACAATTCCCAAACTTCCCTTGCAGCTCCATGGACCATGTGACTAAGATGTGTCAAATAAAAAGGGTAGATAGGAATTTTAGGAAAGTGCTTAAAGAGAGCTGATTCAACTAGGCAGGGACTTTTTTTTTTTGTCTTTGATAATTCCCCCTTCTTAGACCTGAAATGTGGACCTAATGGCTAAAGTTTCATCATGAGATAAAGTTGAGGATGGAAGTGATATACCAGTCTGAAGACTTTTACTGAGATGATGGAGCAGAAAAATAGATACCCTGGTGAAAGGTGGGCCCCTGATGACACATGAAGTTGCCCAAACAATGCTGGAAGCTGGAATAGTTACTTCCAAACTTAACATGAGAGAGAGAAATAACCTTGTGTTATTTAAACCACTGTTGTTTTTTAAAATATAGAGTTGGAGTCAATTCTAACTGACACAGAGACAAAAGCAGAAGTGGGAGAGTAATAAAGAAATTACTGCAGTGTGAGAAAAAGTTGGAATGGTGAGAAGTGTAGGATTCCAGATATACCCTATAGGTAGTGTTAAGAACATAGCTGATTCATTCTGTGGAGGATTGGAGAGAAAAAACAAAATAAGGATGATCTCTAGTTTTCTGGCAGGAGCCAGAATGGTGGTTGCCCTTTCCTGAAATGGGGAAAGTTGGGAAAGAAGCAGGATTATGAATTAAATCAAGGTTCTCTTTTGGACATAAACATAATAATAAGGCTGAGCTGAAACCAGTTTGGCTCAGTGGATAGAGCGTCGGCCTTCAGACTGAAAGGTCCCAGGTTCGATTCCGGTCAAGGGTATGTACCTTGGTTGTGGGCACATCCCCAGGAGGGAATGAGCAAGAGGCAGCAGATCGATGATTCTCTCTCATCGATGTTTCTAACTCTCTATCCCTCCCTCTTCCTCTCTGTAAAAAAGTCAATAAAATATATTTAAAAATAATAATAATAAGGCTGAGATCTCCATTTAGCATCCAGGTGGTAAAATTGAGAAGTCAGTCAGATTGTTACCTCCGAGGCTTATGGGAGCAGTCTAAGCTGCAGAAAGAAGTTATCAATATAAGAAGCTATTAAAACCATGAATGAGCCAAAACTGGTTTGGCTCAGTGGATAGAGCATCGGTCTGTGGACTGAAAGGTGCCAGGTTCGATTCCGGTCAAGGGCATGTACCTTGGTTGTGGGCACATCCCCGGTGGGGGGTGTGCCGGAGGCAGCTGGTCGATGTTTCTCTCTCATCGATGTTTCTAGCTCTCTATCTCTCTCTCTTCCTCTCTGTAAAAAATTAATAAAATATATTAAACAAAAAAACCATGAATGAGACCATAGAGAGAGATACAAAAAGGGCCCACGACTGAGCCCTGTGGCCATGAAGAGAAGGAAGAGCCCAGTGTGGAACCTGAAAAGTGTGAGGCAGTAAAGTGGGAGGAAGACCAGAGACCATGTGACACAATGTCCCAAAGGAGGACAGGAGTCAGACCTTGAAGTGGAGCTCAGAGGCTAAGGTGATGATTGAAAATAGGTGACTGGTTTGGTAAGATGTCTTTATTGAGAAAAGAATGCCCAGTGAACTTCCTTCCTCCTTATGTCTCATTGGCTGAAACAAGGTTCTATGCTCCATCCTAGACCAATCATGATCAAATCCCTGGGCTGGGGGAAAGAAACACCTTGCCTGGAAGCAGTGGATCTCTGGCTTAAAAACTGGGAATGCATTTCACAGAAAACGAGGAGCAGGAAGATGGTTATTGTCTGGGCAATAAACAGTGCCTACCATAATGCTTTTTATTTTCCCATAAAAACCCCATACCTCGTCACAGTTGGAGCTGGTACCACATTTGACACATGTGGCAAAGCTATCTGGTGCTCTTTTTGCCATTGCCATTGATCCTGAGCTGAACTGATGCTCAGGCATTTGTATATACTTTAATCACAAAATAATCACTCCCACCTTCAAGAAGGCCTAGACACCAAAGACTTCTAAAACTAAATGAAGATGCTGCCAAGTGAAAAAGGAATCGTCTGCATAGCTTTTCCCCTCTAAAATACTAGAGCCACCTGCTTGTCAACCTTAGAAGAGTAAACACACTTTGGTCACATAAAAGCTAAAAGTTACTACTGGCCAAGTTTTGAGGAGAAAATGATGTTAGAGATTTTTAAAAATATATATTTGTCCAGGAGAATTATTACATGAACCTCACATTTCTGTATCCCTCAGCTTCTCTTCCTTCATTCTCATGTGAAACCCCTCTCACATGCCTTTATAATGCCCCTTCAAGGTAAACATTAAATTGTCATTTGCCTCTAAGACCGAGGCAGGTTATAGGAACTAGCCTCTCTTACGTCCTCTCACTCCGCTGTCATATGTAGCCGGTGTGCTTATAAAATGAGTGGTTGGTGATGGGAAGCAGGGAGTGCTGCCTTATTCACAGAATTGTGCCCGTGGGACCAGGTCTGGCCTCATACTACTACTACTATTACTACTACTACTATGACTAATGATAATAATAACAATAAACACTGCTTTGTCTCTCTAAAGAAAAATCTGAAGACACTAAAGGCTGCTGGAGCAAGACGAATAAGGAAATAACAACAGAGTGCCTACTATGTGTGAGGGCCTAGCACTGGGTCACCAATAAATTATAGCTCAATGAATACAAGGAACAGCAAAACATACAGAGGTCTCTTGCCCTTGGGGCTCTTTTAATTTCCTCTGAGGAGAAAGAGTTCACAGGGAAGGAATATTTGAAGGCAGGAGGAGAATGTTGGCACGCCATTTCTATCTGCAGAAGAACAGAGACAAAAAGAGATGTACCAGATAGCAGTGAAAAGGGGAAGATCTATCACATTCCAGAATGAGAAGAGATTGTAGGGGTTCTCTGGTCCCACTCCCACATCTCATAGTGAGGTCAGCAAGGGAGCGCAGGTCCAGGATGCAGTAGAGATCACCCTCCAGTTAGAGGCAGAGACTATCCTTTCCCAGGCTGCACTCCCTCCGCATCATCACCTGGCTGTCTACACCCGCTGCCGATGCCTGGATATTCTCCCCTTTATTGAGGGGTGATGTGAGAACTACAATAGTCTGCACCCCGCCCCCTCCCCCCATGCTCAACTGTTTTTTTGGTTTTTTTTTTTTTCTGGATGCATGCTCTCATTCATCCTTCACTTTAGGTTAAAGTCACTGAGATAGGTTACCTTGTAATAGTAATCTCTTTAAGTGTTTGACACACGCTGTTGTTTACCTTGACAACAAATCATTCACTGCCATCCCCTTCCTCCTCTCTGGTGCAATGTGCTCAGGTAGCCAGGTGCCAAGCGCTTTACAGGAACCTGGAACCTGAGATGAACTGTGATTGGTCTAAGCCTGAGGCAGTCCTTGCCAGTGATTGGTTTAGGAGTGGGCATGCGGCCCAGTTTGGGCCAATAAGACGTCAGAGGAGGTTAGCTGTGGGTACTTTGGGAAAGCTGTATCTCTTCTGCCTTTGGCTGCTGTTTGAGGATGAGATGCCTGGACCCGCCTTAAACTCTTGTGACTGAGGCACAGGGCGTGGTGGAAAGATAACAAGGACCTGTGTCTCCGTGCCTTGAATAATGTTGGTGGTGCCTGGATTAATCAAACCAGAAATTTCTGATCTCTAACTTCTTGTTCTGTGAGAAAACAAATACCCTGGTATGCTACCTACGTTAACTGGGCTTTCTGATCACTGTGACCAAAAGCATCCTAATTCTTACGACAGAGGGAACCTGTCTTCAGGATTTCTAATAATCCTGAAGAGCTTCGTTTTATCTTCTGAAAACCACAACCATGAGGGCTGTCTAAGGCGGACGATTCCTGCAATTAGGCGTGAGTCCAAGCGAGGCCTCCCTGGCACATGATTCCTCCGTGCTCTGTCTCTTCACACTCCTGTTTCCAGAACGTCTATTTGTTGTTAATGTGGGGTTTCTGCTGAGACAAACCTTGTTTATACCATTAGGATTTAACGTGCCTCATGACTATTAGGTTTCTCCTATTTCTAACAGCCGGGTTCAGAAGGCTGGGGACACTTTGGGGAGGGGGAGGGGGATTAGACTTTGGAAGAGGAAACAAATTCTCAAAATCCGTCTTAAGGTTCCTAATATCTACTTCCCACCAGATGGATGGGATTTCAGGGTTTGGTGAAACCGTGATGTATACATTTGAAATGTATAAAAACGTCCCCTTTGTTTCATTTGTTTGAATGAGGGCAGTAATGATATTCCTTCACTGTATATAGTTATTAAGAGTCCTTTGCTTATGTTAAGGGGGCTTATGGAAGGTTTCAGCCAAACACAAAACCACTTATTAGGACAAATAGAGCTTTTAAAAGAATACTATACTCTCATGAATAAACTAGTTTCTGATTGGCTAGAGTTGCAATTTAGCTTTTATCCGTAATTAAGGGCGAGCCGCGGAGCAAACTCGTTAGTTGACACCAATTACAATTGGTAGACGAACTAATGAGTCCAAGAGAGAAAAAAAAAGTTATTTATTTCTAAACTTTTGAAGCATAATTGTTGTGTAAATCGGATAGCGTGCAAATCTTTTCCATACGTTTAGGTTGGTAATTGAGAAATAAAATGGTTACCAAATGTACTCTTTGTCCAGTTTTGTTCTGCAGTCGATCTCTCTTGGGGCTCTTTAAAGTGTAAGGAAAAGGTGATGTCAACAGCAACGTACTCTGGGCGAGCGGAGCCAGGATTAATTAATAGAGATGAAAGGGAAACACTAGGCCTTTCTTAACCATCGCCTTACAGCCCCCCCAGTCGGATACTGGCTGCTCCGCAGATGACGGACGCGGTGCCGGGGATGAGGGCCGGGCCCAGGGCCTGCCACGGGTTTCAAAACAAAACAAAACAGCAGAATGGGGAACGAGACCCGTCTCCATCTCTGTTTCCAGCGTGCGGTCTTCACAATGAGGAACTCTCCAGAGCTTTTCCCCTTTGAAGTTTCATATGTGGGACTTGACATCAATCTAGCGTTCTCAATGTGTTAAACCAATTAGTCTCTGGTTACAAAAGTTTTGAGGCGTTCGCAAGTTGCTGCTTAACTAAATTTAATATGGGCTGGCAAAGTTGATCGCGCCGTTGTTCATTTAGAAGAATGCGCGATTGGAATGACGAATAAGTAAACCAGCCTCCCGTTGCTTCAACCTCTGTGTTTACTCGAAGTCAATCTATTTTTAAAAAGACATTAATATTCTTAGAATTATTATTAGAATAATTGCTTTTACTCCTCTCCGAACACACACTCCCCCATTTCCCTTCAGCACAGACAGCTTTGCACTCAGATATAAACTTCCCATTATTACTCCCCACCCCCCAAAAATGAAGAATAGGAATCATACACTTTTCACTAAGGAATAATTAATTTGTCTCAAGTATTAGAACAGAGAATTGTAGAGTGACTTTGAATGGTAGTCTCTGAGGAGTAGCATTGTTTGTTCTCTCCAGTCCTTAATGAGCTTTAGTAAATGGCCAGGAAAAATTACCTTCCCTCTGTAATATGAGAGAGGCGAAGAATGAAGGAAGCGGTAGAATCCCTAAGAGAAAAGAGAACACACACACACACACACACACACACACACACACACTCTGCACGGATGCACGCGCATGCACACGTTCATACCGCCTTCATAGCAGCTCTCCAGTCAGTGAGGAGGACACAGTTCTCTTTTTAGACCTATTTGAGGACAAGGGATCTGGTTACTAAGTGCATGAAAACAGAAGCATGTCTCTAATTTGTATTGATTATCGTTATCGTTCCTACTGTTGAGCCTGCTGGGGAAACCACCCATCCCAGAGTTCTGTGGGGCTGGGTATTTGTTACAGCCGCCATGTTAAATGTCTTTCCTCTTTTAATGACTGGGAGAGAATCAGAACTGGAGCTTTGCAGGAATTAGTTGGAGGGGCCCTGCCCCTCCCCCACGGGTCACTAAACTCCATAGGAAGAGCCCCCAGCCTATAAAGGTCTTACCCCAAGGAGACGCCCCCAGCCAGATGACTTCTGCTAAGAGCCACATCGATGTCAGCAGGTTACCATAGACCCCTGGGTGTGCCCAGGGAGCTGCCTGGCCTTGCCTCCTGGAAGTGGATCTTTTCCGCCTTAAAGTTCCTCAGGTCAAAGGGAGATGTCACTCTCAGCGGTGGCCGGGAAGGTGGACCACCCAGGCAAGAGACACCCAAAGGTGAAGAGGGGTCGCTCTTTCTTCTTTCCATCATCCTCTCATCTTTGAGCTGGGACTTAAGGGGTCCACAAGGTAACACCCCTTTTCCTTGCCCGAGTTTGGAACCAGCTGAGAAACAACTACAAAGGGAGAGGCAGACAGGGGTCCAAATATTGCTCTCAGACTGATGAGCCGGTCTGTGTGGGGGTGACTGTTATCTGTGGGCTAGTGAGCCCTAGAGTACTGGTAAAGGCACAACCCAACACGGGCTCATGGACACAGGCCTCTCCAGCTCAGCCGAATGCTTGGCCCGAAGCTGCCAGGGGAGGCCTGCTCCCAACAGGAAGGGGGAGGTGTGGCCGGCAAGGCAGGCAGCCGGCACCCCCGGGCCCAGCACGAAGATGGCCACCGCGGGGCTCAGTCCAGCCTCCGCCCTGGATGGTGCTCATCGTCCTTTCCTCATCAGCAGTTGCTGACCTGACACCTTATTCTACTAGGACCCTAAGCTGTCACTTTGACAAGTCTTACACACTTTTTACACACTGGCTCCCAGGAAGAGAGAAATGCCTGATAGAAGCTTCGTCTACCGTGTTTCCCCGAAAATAAGACATCCTCCAAAAATATGATCTACTTCAAGGAAACATAGTACATTCCCTGAAAATAAGACCCAGCGCATCTTTGGGAGCAAACATTAATAACGCATTGTCTTATTTTCGGGAAAACAGAGTATTACGCGCTATCCATGAGGGGGGAAACAAACAATCACAGATTTTGGAATCAAACACAACTGTGTGAATTTCAGTTGCACTTCTTACTAGTGTGTAATTGCCCGTGGGCAATTTCCTTAAACTTTCTGCGCCTCAGAGTCCTCATCTATGAAGTAGGGCTAATGTCATTTTGACCGAAAACTCTGTAAGCCAACGTGTTGGCACAGTATCTGACATTCAGTAAACGTGCAGAGACTTCTGTTCATGTTCAGATGTAAGGAGGTGGTAAGAACACCGTTAGTTTCTAATTGCATAACGCCTAGAGTTTACAAGATGTCTCATACAAACAGTTCGTAAGAACTATGAGGATTGTGTGATTCTCCTAATACTTCTCCCAAAACGAAAGTTATCTCTGCTTTGCAGGTGAGGACGCTGAGGCTCAGAGAATGGAAATAACGTGCTCAAGGCCATTTAGCTGGGAATTGATGCCATTCAGATGTGACTATGAGTTCTCTGCCTCCAAAGCCTTTCTTTCTACTCATCTGATTAGTTGTCAGTGGTAGATTTCTAACAGTCACAAGCTAGAGACAGGACCTCAAATGGGAGGAGGCAACCTGGCAGCGCGAGGTCTTAGTCCAGCTACCAGATGTGAGTTGTTTAGCTGACAGAATTTCTTAAAAATTTGAATTGTCTGCTAACATTTAAAAATCAGGATTATTACTAGTAGATGCTTAGATTTACAGCTTCTCTTAAAAACCATGAGGCCTTCCCAGCCAATATGGCTCAGTGGTTGAGCATCAACCTATGAACCAGGAGGTCACAGTTCGATTCCCTGTCAGGGCACATGCCTGGGTTGCGGGCTCTATCCTCCACGGGGTGTGTGTGTGAGGAGGTGACCTATCAATGAGTCTCTCTCATCATTGATGTTTCTATCTCTCTCTCCCTCTCTCTTTCTCTCTGGAAACAATAAAAATATATTTAAGAAGAACAAAAACAAAACCCATGCGGCCTAAAATCTGCATGCCCCCGTGACCCTGCCACCTACTGATTCTGGGACCTCGTGTAAAATGAGGATAGTGACAGTACCTACCTCAGAAGGTGGTTGAGAATTAAATGAGACACAGTGGTTGGCAAACCGCAGCTCACGAGCCTCATGTGGCTCTCGAGCTACAGTTTGCCGACCACTGAAAAAACATCTGAAACGCTTAGAACGTCAATGGCACGTAGTAGTTCGCAGTCAACTTGAAGGGTTCTTTTTATTCTACTGCCTGGTGTCGGCCAGCGACGTGGAGGCTGGGGACCCTCCTGGCCACCAGCGGCCTGCTCTTACCTGGAAGAAACGCAAGGTGGAAGGGCTGCTTTCGTCCGACACGCGGAGCCAGAGCTGCTTCTTACCCAGAAAGGACCGCTTCACCCGGCATTACTGCCTGAGCCGTTCCAGCTGAGGCTCTGCAGAGAAGATTTGTCACGCCTCACGTTTATGAAATTTAAAGCAAACAAGGAGGAAAGCCTAACTCTTGAGCGGGCATTTTGCATGGCTTTGCTTGGAAGGAAGGAAGAAAGAGAGGGAGGGAGGGAAGAAGGAGGAGCGGGAGAACTTGGCGTGGTTTTGCTGAACCTACGGGAGGAAGGGAAGAAGAGAGAGGTGAGGAGAGGAGAGAAAAGAGAGAAGGAACAGAAGGGGGAGGCGGAGAAGGCTGTTCCGAGCATCAGGGAAGGTGACTTACCACGCTGCCAGAATATTTTAGATGCACCAGTGCCCTCTGGTAGCAACTTGCATTTTGCTTTGTTTTGTTTTTCAAAACTTCAAAGTTTCTCCAGGCTTCATCCTCAATTAGAACAAATGTCAGTAACATACTTGAAGAAAATTTGTTTAGAGCTGTGTGTTTGGTTGAAAATTGCACATTACACATGCCCCATGCATGATTTTCCACTAAATTTTTAACGATGAGCGGAGGTACATGGTTCCAGAAAGACGAGGGAATCTGAATGTATATATCTGGTGCTTTGCACGTTGACATAAACACAGCTGCTTTTATACATTTGAGAACATTTGTGTTTATTTGAATGTGTGATGGGGAGGTCATCAAAATGAACGCGCTCGCTGTGTTTATTTGAATCTCACATCGCTCATAAGAATACATGTCGTGTTTGAACATGCAGTCAAACACCAGCTTTTCTAAAAGGCGAATCAAACCCCAAAAGGCTATTCAGTGCAAAACCCCATTAATGCTGCATCAGAGTCGAAATTCCATGCACATGGAAGTTGGAGAATTTGGAGTTAAAGGTTTCCAGCAGCCATTTTACTTCTGCTAGCTTGAGAGGACAGTTGCTTTCCATTACTTGGTCAAGTATCTATACTATATTTATATTTAATAATACCAAAAAAAAAAAGAAGAAGGAAGGAAGAAAAACCAAACCTAGGACTAAAGTACAAAAACTGTTGGCAGGGTATTAAGGAGCAATACACTATTATACTACCAACAACAGAGGGGCACGTAGCCTTGTGGCTTTCCAGTTGGAAGATGCTGCTGGCTGTGTGGGTGCACGTAGGGTCTCTGGGAGCAGGACTTGGGTCTGAGGGTTTGAGTGATGGGAACAGGGACGGGAACGATTTGAATGCATACTTTGGTCTCACTCCCACCTGCACAACAATGTTCTTTCTAATGCTATTAAGAAAAGAGACGAGCCAAAACCGGTTTGGCCCAGTGGATAGAGCATCGGTCTGCGGACTGAAAGGTCGCAGGTTTGATTCCGGTCAAGGGCATGTACCTTGGTTGCGGGCACATCCCCAGTAGGGGGTGTACAAGAGGCAGCTGATCGATGATTCTCTCTCATCGATGTCAATGGGAAAAGGACGCTTGGGGTGACCTGCGCCAAGGCATGTGCCATTAGAATCTTCAGCACTCAATTCCCAGAGCTTGTTACCTGTGGTTTTCTTTGGGAAAACATACGAACAGCAAATAAATAAACAAGAAGGGAGGAAAGGGGCACACAGCATAGCCAGATGAGGTTCCTTTGGAAATTCAATAGCCGATGCAGGCAATCCAACAGCAAGAAAAAGTGTGTGTTTCTGTTTGGCTTACGAGGGCAGACAAGATTACAGCCACAGAGCGCTAGGGTTTGGCCACCAGGCAAGACTTCAAATGTGTGAAAAACTTCCCAAAGAAAAGACATAAAAAAATCTTTAAAGGCCCATGATGTTGTCAAAACAGAACATGCTTAGAATAACACCACGTCTCCGCTGCTGCCCCGTTAGAACGATTACAAAATCCAAAACTACTTACCTCTGTGAATCAGGTAAGGTCCGACTCATTGAGACCAAAAGGGACATCTCTTTTCCACGGCCATCGACGGCAGCCATGCCTTTGTTTCTCTACCAGGATTCCCTTTTGTCTGCCTAAAATATCATTACTACGTGGCAGCGTGTTATTCCACTAGTTTCAACACTTTAAAAAATACATTTCTGAAATGACAAATGGGAAACAGGCGAGAAGCTGGGTTTTAAATCAAACAATTTTCTGAGTTTGGTGTGGAAAACAAGCAAGACGAACCTCAAACCTCTTCTTTGATGAGGCCCCAACTATACAAAGGGATCAAACTCTATATACGTGGACAAAAGGATTCCCTCCCCGCCCCCCTGTCTTTGGAGTGAAATCTTGTTACACTAATGGTTCTTGACAGCTATCATAAGACCCTTCATTTATAACCTTGAGAACGAGGGAAGCTAGATACTGCCATTTTAAACCTCCATGTCTCCCAACCAGAAACATGTGAGTTTGCCTCTCAGAAGAGACATGGGCCAAAGTAAGAAAAAAACAGAGTCAATTTCAGTGGAAGGGGAAGTTTTAAAACAGTGTCTTTGATATGGCCTCAGTCTTGTTTTTAAAAATATAGTGTTTTGTGTGTGTGTGTGTGTGTGTGTGTGTGTGTGTGTGTGAAAGAATATAGACCAAAGTGCTAATGAGAGATTCTTCTTTTCATTAACTATAGTTAGCACTTTTCTTTTTTAAAATATATTTTATTGATATTTTACAGAGAGGAAGGGAGAGAGATAGAGAGCTAGAAACGTTGATGAGAGAGAAATATCGACCAGCTGCCTCTTGCACACCCCCTACCGGGGATGTGCCCGCAACCAATGTACATGCCCTTGACCAGAATCGAACCAGGGACCTTTCAGTCCGCAGACCGACGCTCTACCACTGAGCCAAACCGGTTTTGGCTATAGTTAGCACTTTTCTATAATAAAACATGAATTACATTTGAAATATGAAAAAATATTTTTCAAATGTGGAGATTTTCAAAATTCGTGGCATCGACGCCATTTCGTTTCACCTCTGAATGTAAGCAATTCAAGGAGAACGCTCCCTGTCCTGAAGTTCTCAAAGCGAAGGTGGGATAAGTCCCTTTAAGATCAGCGCTGTTTTATTCCCGTGTCGCCAGGCGGACCAGTGAGCCTCCCCCGGGGGACGCCCACCACTTCCCATTGTCTCACAACAGCAAGTGCAAACCGGGCCCTCTGTCTGCAGACATCATGCCGCTTCTTCTGTGCAGAGGAAGATCTGCCTAACATCTCTCATTTGTCAAAGTGGCACTCACCTCTCCAACAGCCCGGCAAGGCAGATGTTACTCTTAGCCTCTGTGGTAAAGATGAGGAGACAGGAGCTCAGACAGAGGATGAGTTGACTAGTGTGGTCTTATGGCTGGAATGTGGCCAACCTGGATTGGATCAGAGCTCTGATCTGGGCCTACAGTTCATCCTCCAGCCTAAGTGAGGTGACGCCAGTAAGATGCTCAGGACATTTCACACGTGGCCCTTGTGTGGAGGGGACAGGATGGCAGGTGGTTAACCCCCTACCCACCCCACATCTCCTTGTGTCAGAATGTATTTTAGAATCCTGGCTTCACCACTTACTAATTGGTTGAACTTCAGCAAGTTATTTATATTCCCTATGCCTCAGTTTCTGCATCTGTAAAATGGGGATAATAAGAGCTCTCTCTCTCTCTCTCTCTCTCTCTCTCTCTCTCTCTCTCTCTCTTTAATAGGGTTGGTGCTAGGATTAAATGAGTGAATGTACATTAAATACTTAAAACAGTTCCTGGCCCATGGGAAGTATTATATAACTCTTGGCTACTACTATTATTACCATGTGAAATAATCTGTGTCACCTTAAACAAAAAGAAGTTATAAATAAATAAAAATGATAACATGTTATTAAGCTACTGCTATAAACTGTGGTCAGTTGAAGACTCTGAGGATGAGGGCGCCCCCTATTAAAAGAGTGACTAAATTATTTAGAAGCTGTTAAACACACACCACCAATAGAGACAGTCTGCTGAATTAATTAGGAGGACTGAAGGAGAATTTTTAAATGGAATAGTTTTCTTAAGAAATGAAGCACATCAATACCTGTGTCCATGAACTACCCAAAATATGGAAACTAGAATAAGGGGATGAAAATTGTCGATTGCCTCAGGATAGGAGTATGAAGTTGAATAGTCAGATATAGGATACTGGTCTTATTCTTCAAGTTTCAAGGGGTTAAAATATTCAGGCACTTGGGTAAGACCTCGCATTCTCCAGCACTGTGGCAAGGTGCGGCGTACATGTGTGGCCACCCCCTGTCTCCCTCCTACTCTCCTCCCTCTCCGTAGCTGCTCTCTCTGCTTCCCATGGGGCTTCCAGGCCCAGAGCTAATACCCAGGACAAGATGAGCCAACTCCCTGCTGTGCACCGAGGACAAACTTGCTTTGCTTCTCATTATTGCCCACTGAGCAGTGGCTCAACCTCCGTGCAGGGAGCTCCCACCAGCAACCTGGGGGCCGAGGAAGAAGAGAGCAAGCCTGCGACCCAGCTGCAGTCTGAGGCTACTTGGACGTAGACAGATGGGAGGGGCAGGCTTTCGTGTGGTCCAGCTCCACATTCCAGATTCCCTGAACTAGGGTGAGAGGCCACAGTGCTAGCTTATAATAAAGTGTAAGTTCCCGTTTCATTTCCTCTTCTTTCTCATTCTCTACCTCTCCTGAGAGTGAGGCTGAGTGTCCGACCAGGGAGAATTCTTGGCTCCCTGAATATAAGATCATACATCACCGTCCCACTCCCCTCAACTTTAAACAAGAACCTACTGGCACTCCCGGGGGTTACCCGGAGGTAGTGGGCAGCCCAAAAGTTGTCTCTGACAATGAGAACATCTGGCCGGCTCACAAGTTGCTGAAGGAGACACCTGTGGCAGGTCCTGGTTCCGTGGGGTGGCCTCATTCCAAAGTGTGGGTTTTTGGTGGAACTTTGATGGAAGGCTTCCTAAGGAGGCATTTGTGGCAGAAATTTTGCTTTTGTTACCCACCGTGTGACTCAGATGGGAGGACAGTCAACACTAGGACAGGACAAAGTCCTAGAAGAAGGACTCTGGCCCGGCCAGGGCCTGTCAGCATGAAGAAGGCCTCTTGGAAAGTCATTATCAGCGATGAGAAACCAATTCCGTAAAAAAAAAAAAAAAAAAAAAAAAGTTTACAGAATTTTTTTCCCCCCACTCAAAATGAAAATAGCTTTATTGAGTTCCACGGAAATGATATATAGTTTTACAGT
This sequence comes from Vespertilio murinus, assembly GCA_963924515.1. Classification (NCBI taxonomy): domain Eukaryota; kingdom Metazoa; phylum Chordata; class Mammalia; order Chiroptera; family Vespertilionidae; genus Vespertilio; species Vespertilio murinus. Next base: position 62,067,414 of record OZ004706.1, on the reverse strand, counting down.
CTAGATTAAGTACTAAAAATGTCAATAAAAGTATTGGCACCGCTTTTAGTGGACACATCTGGGTGTATTTGAGAACAACGTGTCTCTGTTGATGTAAAACATTTCTTGCCTTCCCATTGTCTTTGGGGCGAGGAGCAGAACCCGAGCCGTGCCTTCCTCCCCGGCCTCGTCTCTGCTCGGCCTCTCCCTGTGTTACTGCCAGAACTGAAGCCAGGAGCATTCGCTTGTTGGCTTACCATCCCCCTGTGGGCTCTTCCTCCATTTCCCAGTGCGCCCTGGGCAGCTTCCTTCACCCTAGGCCTCCTGTCCCCGGGGGGACAGGCCCCCTCCGCTGGGCTGGGCTGGGCAGGTGAGGGTGCCCCACAACCCAAAGGAGCCCCACGATGGCGGGTTTTCTGGAAGCACCCTCAGCCTGGTGACACTGCATCCACAGGGCTCTTCTACCAGGCCCATTGCCGATGAGTCTGGAAAGCACTCTCCCTGTGTTTCCCCTTCACATGTCCTTGTCGCACCAGAGCAGAGGGCATCCGGGCATTGGAGAGGCGGGGAGGCCAAAGCTGCTGCGTGAGCCTTTGCGGGCCACTCCCCTGCAGGTGCCCCTGCCTGGCCCTGTTACCTTCCAGGCCAACAAGGAGGTGGAGGCCGGAGCTGCCGCCTTACCACAGCGTCCACATGGGCACGGGGAACCTCTCCAAGATGAGCGAACAGAGCACCTCAAACCCTCTCTACCAGAAATGGGGCCCAGCCAGGGTCCCCAGGTCGCCCGCCTTAGAGCTGCTATTCAAAGCGCCACTCAGGGCCCCGCCCAGTGTCCGCCTCCCCCCAGCCTTCTGTTCTCCAGCTGGTGGACTCGGCACCATGAGAAACTGCGTCTCTGGAAGTTTGAAAATCTAATTTGTGCTCCTGTTGTTAAATGATGGTAACTTAGAGCCACTGAATTGGAACTCATTAAGAGGGTGGCATTAAGGAGTCGCTGCCGCATTTGAAATCCATTTCGAGGGGAGTCTGCGTGCGGTCGGCGACTTTCTCAGGGGGGTCAGAAAACAAAGTATTCTATACACCACCTCCAGGTCCCTGCCTACTAATAATTCAGGTATTTAACCGAGAATTATATAAGCTCCGATACCTCAATTAATTAAGAGTAAAATGAAGACGGTGACTTCATAGTTCTTTGGTCAGTGAGAATTTTAACATTCTCATAACCCTTTTCATCCTCGCCTCTCTTTGTGAATGCTAATAGAAAAGTCCTTTTTTTTAAATGGTATTTTGTTAGCCGGGGATACGCCGACAACTCTGCAGTATCTTCCCACAGATCACTGCTCACATCATTCAGATGTGGAAAATTTTAAATGAAATCAATACTGGCCTATTCACAGCAACAGCACTATCCCTGGCAATGTAAAAATATAGAGCGAAATTGCAATCTAAGCGACTTACCCAGCGCTCTTTTCATTACAGGTCGTCAATTAAATTATTTCTACAATATTGTATTCGTCCACAGAATGTTACGCAATATTCATGCACATTTACTTCGGCTGCACAGAACCCCGGGAAAATAAATGAGAGCTTAAGAGGTCTAGGAAAATAGGAAGGCATTGACAATACGCCCGGTCAAAACTGCCCCCAAGATGATGCTTCTATTCTCACTTAAGAAACAGCAACGCCTTCATTCGCGGGGTTCCAAATTATTCTGTCCTGTAGGAGAAAGGAGTCCCGAAGAGAATTCTCACATTCGTTCACGATTCACGTTTGAAAGAACCCCGGACGTGGAGCTTGAGGGCCAAGTCGGCCTTGCTGCGATGGATCAGCCCTGCCTTCTAAGCTCGCCGTGTCCCCATTGCCCTGGATTCGGTGACAGCAGCCGGGTTGAGAAGCTGAGTTCATTACCAGTCCAGGCCCAGGGCCTCATTGATGACTCCCCAGGAGGTTCTGCTGTTCCAATTGCCCCTGGCGCCGCACAGCGGAGGCCGGGGGACCATGCTGGGGCTCTGCCCCAGAATCCGTGATCCAGCCAAGATGCATCACGGTGGGAGGACCAGCAGACAGAATCAATAATTTCAATCACTGCCTATCCCTGATAGGAACTGGGGAGGGCAGAGGAGTGTGGGGGAAGGGAGGCAGAGCCGGGCCCCGGCCTGCGAAAAAAGTCAGGAAAACACCAGCATATGGAGGTGAGGGTCAGAAAGGACTAAAATACCTAGGAATTTTCCTCTCCCAAGAGAGTCAACCTGGAAGCAATCTGTGTCCCATGAGCCTCCTCGTTCCTCTGTGGAGCGTGGATTTCTCAGCCTTTGTTTTGAGCATGCTGAGTGCTATGGGCTGGCCCAGCTCTTCCTCTCAAAGCCTGCTGCTCCCCGTGCCTCCGGCTTGTAGGGCTCTGGCCACAAGCCGCGAGGGCTCCGTCTGGAACCTCAGCTCCGGTGCTTCCTGGGCTCTGAGGAAGAGCTATGTGGCTAGGCCAAGCCAGATGCTCCTCTTAGGTCTACTTCCTCCTCTTTAAGGGCAGGGCCACATCAGACCAGATCCTCCCGGACTGACAGCGGAGACTCCTGCAGGCCAGTTCGTCCTCCATGGCCTGGTCCTGATTGCCGCCCCTCTGACTGCCCAGGACTTTCCACTGGGGAACCCAGGCATGGATGTTGGGAGTAATGACACTGGCTGTCTGTTGTTTGGTGTTTCCCATCCAGGATCTCCTTCAAGTTTCCTGGGAACATTATGGGCTTTCTTACTCAGGTCTCCGTTTTATAGACAAAGAGAAGGAGGTACAGAGGAGTTCATACCTGTGCAGGGTCCCCAAGTCAATGATTCGCAGAGCTGGAAGTGAAGTCTGTGTCCCTGTGGCTCTAAAGTCAGAGCTTTTAACACCAGAGTATACAGTAGTCTCCCCTTCTCCATGGTTTCACTTTCTGCTATTTCAGTTATCCATGGTCAATCATAGGCCAAAATCATTAAATAGAAAATTCCAGAAATAAATAATTCACAAGGTGTAAATTGTGTACCATTCTGAGTAGCGTGATGACACCTCACACTGCCCCACCAGAGTTGTGAATCCTCCCTTTGTCCAGTGTCTCCCTGCTGAGTACCTTCCCCTCCTGTTTGTCACTGAGTAGCCATCTTGGTTATCAGATCGACTGTTTCTGTTCAAGTGGCCTTAGTTAGTGGCCCAATGCTACAGCACTTCCAATGCAGGGCACTTCCGTCATCCACCCCAGCTCACCTCTCCACCAGCATTGTATCATCTCACATCTCAAGAAGAAAGGTGTGTACAGCACAATAAGACATTTAGAAAGAGACCAAATTTACATAACTTTTGTTACCGTACATTGTTATACTTATTCTATTTATTATTATTCATCTCTTATTGTGCCTAATTTATAAATTAAACTTTACCACAGGTGTGTGTATATATAGGAAAAAAACACAGTATATACAATATTTGATACTATCTACAGTTTCAGGCCTCCTCTCGGGGGTCTTGGAAAATGTCCCCTATGGATAAGGGGGTGCCCCTGTTCTGCCTTTCTCCCTTTCTGCCCTTTAATGGAAGCAATGCGGGGACTACGTTTCTCCTTCTGTAGGGTGGTCTTCAGCCATCGGCCAGAAAGGCCAGTGCAGGCCTTCTCTGAGTTTCCTCCAGCACAATGAGGCAGCAGAGGGCTCCCAGGGACACCCCTCCCCACCACTCATCTACTCTGTCTTCCATTCCTTATGACTCATCCAGGATCCTCAGCGTCTTCCCTATCATCCACATCCTGGTCCCTTTGGCTGCCACAGTCTTCTTTCCTCCCACTCCTGCACCTCAGTTACAAGATGCTACTTCCAGGTCTCAGTCCTTCTGGGCCTTGCTACTCTGCTATAAAGATGCCAAACAAGTCATGCCACGTGGTGCTGGTGCAATGTATCGACCTTGGCCCATGTATACTATGCCTACACCCATTTAGAATATTTGGAAGACAATGCTCTTCATCTAAAATTGTAGGTCAGAATGTCTATGCCTCAGGGAAGGTCATTTGAAAGAGACATGGGATAGAAACAAGTCTGGTACATCTGCCACCATCCCAGTCCATAAGAGTCGCTACTGTAATCACTCACAAGACTTGAGAAGCCCAAGCTGGGGACGTCAGGACACATTGCAACCAGGGAAGGGAGCCTTCGGTCAGGAAAGCTGTTGGCGGTGTGAGCAGTGGAGGGTAGAGATTGGGAACAGATGAAGCCAGAAATAGTGTGGCTTTGTTTCTAGATCACCACAGTGTGGGTGACCCAGCCTTCCTGAGAGAGCCACTGAAGCATGTAGCTGTAGTTAATGGAGACCACAGTTCTGCCACGAAGTTCCAGAATTTGTGTGCACCAGGTCCTGTTCTTCCATCTGGAGACACACAGATGAGTAAGACATAGTCTCTGACACAAAGAACCTCTAAGTCTGGTGGGAGGAAGAGGGACACAGAAGGAACCATGACACAAAGCAAGCAGTAATCAGTGCCAAGAAGAGATAAGTACACAGAGGGTTGTGGGGTCCAGAGTTCCAGCTGATCCTTCTGTCCACAGAAGGACATTGAAGTTGGAAGAGGCCTGAACTAGTCTTTGAGACTAAGAAATGTAAAAAGCCTTGTCATTCTTGGAACACTTAATACATACCAGTTTCTGACCTGCAGGGTCCCAGAAAATCATCGCAGCAGTGTGAGGAGGGAGAAAGCTGAGCCTCAGACAGTGTGAGCAGCTCAGACAACGAGCAGCACAGGCAAGAGCCAAACCCAAGGGTGTATGCCTGCAGAGCCCGAGTCACCTTCATCAGCCAAGATAATAGCAGTAGAAGCACAGGGATTGGGAAGGACATGGGGGTCTGGAGAGGGGTGGAGGAGCAAGTTTGCTGTGGCTGAGGCTCTCAGGGTGGAATGTATGATAATATGGTGAAATGGGAGGCATGCAGAGGGTGAGACAATGTCACCCAAAGAGAAAAGCAGGCACTCTGCAAACCACTGTCTGGGCTTATGTCTTGGTTCTCCCACATACCAGCTATGAAACCTCAAGTAAGTTGCTTAACCTTTCTGTGCCTCAGTTTTCTCATCTATAAAAAGGGAGCCTTATAGAGTTTTTGTGAGAATGAATGAGCTGATATATACACTGAGTGGTCAGATTACTATGATTTCTGAATGCATAATAATCTTGCCACTCAGTGTATATTCTATATAATAAAAGGCTAATGTACAAATTGTCCCCTTGGCCAAGAGTTCGACCAGCAGGCAGGCCGGCCAACTGCCCATGTTCCCTCCCCCTAGCCAGGCTGGCCGAACCCCACCAATGCACAAATTCATGCAGTAGGCCTGTAGTATATATACACACTAGACACCTGTTGCAGGAAGATTCCTGCTGTGGTCTCCACTGCCCTGCCTGCTTCCCTCCCTTGTCCTCTGCCCCGCTTGTTTCTCTGCAGCTTCGCTCCCTTCTGTATCACTTGACTTCTTTCTACGCTGTCTTCAGCCTTTGCTCTGCACCTGGATATGCAAATTAACAGCCATCTTGTTTGGGTTAATTTGCATATTCACCCTGATTGGCTGGTGGGCATAGTGAAGGTATGGTCAATTTGCATGTTTCTCTTTTATTAGATAGGATATATATACTGAGTGGCCAGATTATTATGTGTTCAGAGATCATAATAATCTGGCCACTCAGTGTATATGATCATAGGACAGTGCTGGGGGCATAGTTAATGCTATGTAATATTTATTTATGTATTTACTTACTTATCTATCTATGTATTTGTTTGTTTGTTTATTTAAGAGGCAGTGTAGACTTTGCTTTCAAGCATGCATTTTTGGAGCCAGATGGCCTGGTTCAAATCCTGGCTCTACCACTTGTGCTGTGTGACCTTGGTCAATTTACATCACATTTCTGTGCTTCAACTTTGATCATCCATAAAACAGGAGAGCAGTGCTGCCTATCTCACAGGACTTTCATCAGGCCTCAAGGAGACACAAACAGTGTCAGACAAAACAAAACAGGAAGTGGGACTCCACAGATGAAGTTATTTCCTAAATCATAGTCTGTGTCTACCGTGTTGGCGTGCTGGTTACAGGCTAAGAAGTTTCTTCCCAATCAGTTACACAAGTGTCCTCATGGGAAATTCAATAAACAGTTCAGCGAAAGAACTATAAATTCTTAATTGTAGGGGATTAATAAGGCTTTATTGTGGTAAATTTACCTCACACATGATTTAATAGGTCAAAACCACATTTTGTAATTAAAACCTAAGAAATGGTGCACAGTGAGGCTAATAACACAAATTTCAGTCTGAAACAACTAACTCAGGGAACCATAAAAGACAAAGCAATATACAGGGTGTCCTCCAAAAAAAATGTATACCCACGTTAACAGCTGACAGCTCAATCTTGAAAACAGAATGTATTTTAATAAGCATTGCCTTATTCCAAGTATGTGTATATATTTTGGGGGCACCCTATGCATCCACCGTGGCTTGGGAAGAGGCAAGGTTTGGGGAGGCAGGAAGATCTTTTAGAAGCTTTATTTCAAGCTTCTCAATAGAGGGTCTCCAGCCCTTACCATTTGAACTGTTGGAGCAGTCCCCTTTTACAGGCCAAGGGTCGGAGACAAAAGGAAAACACACTCCCAAGAGTGGCCCCGCTGGTGTGGACACCCAGCCCCAGCATTCAGGCTGCTGTCCATCAACAGTCACTTGAGCAAAGCCTTCAAACCAGATACTAACCCTCCTTGCCTCCATCTTAACTTGGAGACCTGGCATTCATTTGTACTAGAGCTATGGATCCTTTTGGCTCTCCTGGTCAGGGAGGAAAAACTGTGACGAAGTTCTAGAAGATTCTCAAGGTAACATGGAGCAGATTTCAATGGAAGACAGCATTGCATGTGGCTAGATAAACAGGTGTGGGGTGGAGGCTGATCCACAGCTGGGTGGGACCCAGAGTGAATCCCCTCAGCTCTCTGAGCTAGTGTGCAAAGGTTTCTTCTTTTGTAAAATGAAAATAATAGCAGGTCCTATCTCTGAGAGCTGTTTTGAGGACTTCATAAGACTGCAAAGTGCAGTGTCTGGCACACAGCAGGCACTTAATATTAATTAGTTTCCCTTTATTTAGACAAAAGGGTCAGAAGGAAAGGGGATGAAAAAGGGGAAATATTGAAACACGCCTTGTCCTCAACCACGGAGATATTGTGTTTGCTGAAAAAGTGATGCCTTCCTGAGTTAGAAAACAATAATTTTACAATTCGACAAGTTATCTGATAAGTTTTGCTCTTTTGGCATGAAGGTTGAAATTTTACTTAATGCCGCGTCTGGCATTTCTCTTCAAAGGAGAGCAAATTGGAAAAGTTTGTGTTTAAGTTATTTTTGGAAAGAAAAAAACAAAGCAAGGGAGTTCATTGATTTGAAAGGTTTGGCCATAAAACACCTACAAGTTGAATTTTTACTTGTTTTAGTTTAAAATCACATTGAGAAGCATACACTTATGGGTGCATATACATTATATACATATTGATATACCTGAGCTGATGTCCTAGAGTTTAAAGTTCTTTGTTTATATGTGAACAAAAAGAGAAACCCTCTCACACTCTACCTGCCTTGGGGACGGGGGCACAAAGGCCCCATGAGACCCTGCATGTCCCCCTTGACTTCAGCCCTAGGCACCGCCATCTCTGGTGACAGGGGGGTAAATGGGTCTCCATTTGTTTGACAAGCCTTCCAGCTGGGTGTCATCAAGTGACACTCACTGGAGCATTGCTGTCTCTTCCCGTCCCCTCCACTCTTACTCCTGGTCCCCAGAAGAAGAGGTTGAAGCCAGCTCAGCCTGCAGCGGCCTTTCATCCATTGCACTCATCCTGTGGGCCGGGGCCCACAAGAGGGCAACTGTGCTGCTGCCTCTGTTCCCAGCTTCCCTCTGGAAGGCGTCCAGGTGTGTCCTCGCCTTCTGCTCTGGTTGCTGGGCGGGGAGAAGCAGGGATGCAGCTCTTCTCTGCACCGCCAGCAGCACACGCTGTAACGGTCAGAACTCCCAGCGACAGTGCGTTTTACCTCTTGAGCATTCTGCAGGGGGTTATGAGGTTGGCCAGATAGGCTCCCAAAATGGCCTCCTTTGGGAGGATCTACCACCCAAGAGTTAATAAAATCGGATTAATGAATAAGCTGGGAGAGGCTAAAACGTAAAAACAGTAAAAAAAAAGAATTTGAGACTGACTGGGCTCCCTGCAGCAGTGTCCTTGCTAAGTCAATACTAGCCTCACCCCTTTTTCTTCTATGAAGGGCAGGAAAAGGTTCTTAATAAAGAGGTAAAAAGGGAGTATTTGTAATTAGAACCATCCACGAGGAGGTCTGTATACACCCAAGGCCTCTATTGAAAATCCAGGCCTGAGTACCACACAGGTGTTTCTCCCAGAGGTGAAGGGCCTCCTGTCTCCCCCACCTCTAATCCCACCCCCAGCCCACAAACAGGAGCCCCCCCTGGCCTTGAACACTCACGTGGGTAGGGATTGGAATCTGGTGACTCTTCGGCATTGCAGTAATTATGTTGGTCAAGGCCTGTGTTCTTGACAAAGAAAACATTCCCCTAACTCAACCTGAGTAATCCTTAATGAGTCCTTGTATCTTGTGATAAATTTCATAATTATTCAGCCCCTACCACTAACACCGAAATTCATCAGTCAAAGCAAATTAGCCGAGATTCATTAGAATAAGACATCTAGTAGGCACATGTACTTTATTAGCCTCTTACACCAATAGTTTTAATTAGCTACATATTTCACAGCTCTCGAGCTACTTCAGTGAAGGGCTGCCTTTATCTCTTTTATTTACAGTAACAAGCTATCAAACAAACACCACCATCATTAAACTTGGATATAAAAAAAACTTGTTTTATTAATGGCAGCCTATTCGAGCCTTGGATTTCTGAAACCTGCGGTAGACAGATACTTTTATTAATTATAAAATGCTATTTAACTAAATTGAAAAGAGGAGGTGATGTGTGAGAGGACCTCCAGCTTGAGTCAAGAGTGAGATTCTCTTCTTCCTTCCTTACTGATGGGGTTCCTCTAGCTCACCTTCAGAGGGGGGAGAAAAATATCGCTTCAGCTATTTTAGCAATGAGAGAAGTGATTAAAATCCAGAACATTTAAAAAGTATTCGTAAGGAATTTAAGTGATGTTATTAAAAAAAAAAAAAAAAGGTGGTGGCGGGGGGGATACAGGAGTGAATGTTACACATTCATAGCATTCGGGCTCATGCATAACAAACAGTCCAAAACACTTTACTTGTAATGTTACCCAAAATTAAAGAGGCAAAGAGCCAGGCCTGCCACATGCTTTTGTACGAAGGTGTCAAGAAATGACAAATGGCGCCATCTGCTGGTCCTCACGTTAAACACTTAATTGAGAGCCCAACTGTCAGAGGTTGCCTTCAAAAAAAAAAAAAGGAATGAGAAAACTGTGCCCACTGATCCTTTCATATGCTTATACAAGGTATAATCCTACAGGAAAGGCAAAATTTGAGCTCAACTCTAAAAGTCAAAAGTTTAGTCCAGACACTTCAGGCAAAACAATGGAGAGAGATTGCTAGCTAGCCTTTTTGGACTGACTCCTAAGAGTCAGAAGAGTCAGTCCAAGGTGAGCTGTCTCTGAAGTGTAAGCAGAAGGGTCACTGCCAGATACTCACAGGCAACAGGGCAAAACACAGCTGGAGTACTGACATCACCTGCTGCCCTTGAACGCTGAGTTCCTGGATCACTATACAGGGAGAAACACAGAATTCTGGGAAGGAACCGCATGCTCTCTTGCAGATCCTGTGACACCATCTCCATCATCCTCAAGTCCTTTTCTGGAATGTTTGTTTCTCTATTTTCATCCCCACCTTGCTTTAGCTGTCTCTGCCTCCAGGCATGAGTATGAAATTCCTCGGCCTTCAGACAGTCCCAGGGACTGGTGTGAAACCAATGAAATAACATCATTTTAATATAAATGAGCTTTATCGATGAACTAAACTAGCTCATACAAATATCGAACAAAAATATATGTGCAATAACCTTTAAATAACATCTTTTAAAATTCAAATCTTCAAAAGGAGAAAGACTCTTCATAATTCCAATTTCTGCCGTCCGCCTCCCTTTGAGCTTGACCAAGTAAATCAGCCCTTCAGAGGCCATCAGCGCCTGCAAGTTGAAAATCTACATTTCCAGACACCACAGTCGCTGGGACCTTTATCCCTGGCCACATTTTTGGAGTAAAACGTGAAATTAGATCATTTTTAAGATGCCTTTAGTGTTGTCATATAATATTGCTCATAAGTAACAGATAGCAGAGAAAATAATTTACATTTTTATGGGATATCATTTGAGAGGTTATTGCAAGTAAAAATGCTATTAACAAAATTTGAGTAAACTTGTATTGCTTCTGCCCTTTCTGTGAGGTAGGACTCAGAAAGCCTCCTCCAATGGGACTGCTATCAGGAGAAGTTACCTCAGCTACAGGCTGCCAGATTATAATGGGGGTGACTCAGAGTGTGGAGTGATTGTGTGTGTGTGTGTGTGTGTGTGTGTGTGTGTGTGTGTGTCCAAGTCCATTTTCTCTGGAGCTTAAATCTCCTGTGAAAACAGAGCACAGACTGGCAAAGCTTCCTGCTAGGGAGAGTCACCTACCCCTAGAATATGTTTTATGGTAAGCAAAAGTCCATTTTTTTAAATTATTTTTTAAATTAAGGTATTATTTGTTTACATAGCTTATCATTGCTCCCCCCCACCTCCCATTCATGCCCTCCCTCCCCAGAGTTCTGTGTTCGTTGGTTGTACTTATATTCATGCATACCAGTCCTTTGGTTGTTCTCTTATCTCCCCCCAGGTCTCCTTCCCCTACCTGCTGTCATTTGACAATCTGCTTGTTTAATGGTGACTATCTCAGGACCACACGAATAGAATCCGCTCCTCATTTGGCAGTCTGCTTGTTTTATGGTGACTATCTCAGGACCACACGAATAGAGTCCGCTCCTCCTCTGGTTCACACTACCCCTCCCCCCCCCCCCCGAGTCCCACTGCTTCCCCGGGGCATACGGCTCTCCCGGGTATATGTCTCCCCCCGGGGCACATGGCTCTCCAGGGACACCTGGCCTCCCTGGAGCACACGGCTCACCCGGGGCACACGGCCCCTGGGGCACAGGGCTCACCCAGGGCACATGGCCCCTCTGGGGCGCTGGGGTCATGAACTGGAGGCACTGTACTAGCTCCTCGCTAGCATGGCGGGCGGGCTGGGACGGCTGCAGGTGGGGAGACCGCGCTCCAAGGAGTCTCAGCGGAACAGCTGCAGATGCAGAGGCCACCTCTGAAGCCACGTACTCCCTGGGCCCAGGGTGGAGTGAGCTCTGTTCTCAGTGGGCTTCCCTCACTCGCGGCAGCGGCAGCGGGTGCAGTGGAGGTGGTGGCTTTTGTGGCTCAGTTTCCAGTGTATTTTTTAAATCCACATGGCAGCAGCGGCGCCCCTCCTTGGGGTCCCGGCAGAGGCTCCGGCTCAGCCCTGCAGCAGTGGGCCTGACAGGCGAAGGGCTCGCCGGGGCCGCGAACAGAAGGCGCCGTGCCATCTCCTCACCAGCATGGTAGGCGGGCTGGGATGGCTGCAGTCAGGTTGAGATGGCTGTGGGCGGGGAGACCAAGCTCAAAGGTGTCTCATTCGGGGTGGAAGCGGAGCAGCTGCAGACACGGAGGCTAAGTTCTGAAGCCACCCACTCCCTGGGCCTGGGGTGGAGTGAGCTCTATTCTCGGTGGGTTTCCCTCATTCACGGTGGTGGCGGGTGTGGCAGCGATGGTTGCTCCTGTGGTTCAATTTCCCCTGTAGTTTTAAAATCCACATGGCGGCAGTGGCAGAAGCTTCGGCCTGGCCATGCGGCGGTGGAGGAAGGACTCCCCGGGGCAGCGAATAGAAGGCGCCGCGCTAGCTCCTCACCAGCACAGCGGGCTGGGAAGGCTGCGGGCTGAGATGGCTGTGGGCAGGGAGACCACCCTCAAAGGCGTCTCGTTCTGGGCAGGAGCCAAAGGCGCAGCAGAGGCCCGGGATTAGCTCCCTCGCTCCCACGGCGGGCCGGCCGGGCGGAGGGAGGTCTGGCTTCCCTCTTTCCCAGCAGCGGCGGCTCCGGCAGCTCCAGTTCCACCATAGTTTTAAACTCCACATGGCAGCAGCAGCGCCTTGCTGCGTGTCTAGTTGTAGCCATCCCATTTCCACCAGCTTTCCTGTGGGTCTGGTGCGATCCCTTTCAACTTTAGCTGTTGTTTTTTTTCCAAATTGTTGATGAGGTGGCAGCTTAGGAGACTACCTAGGCTGCCATCTTGTTTCGGTCCTCGCAAAAGTCCATTTTAATGCCATGATTTCTGTGCCAGGGTGCTGCCTTCCTGAATGGCCTGCCACTTGTGACCCGCTGTCTTGCAGTGTTGGCCTTGGCCTTGGCCCTTGGGTCTCTGTTTGTTCTCTCAGTTAACTCTTTAGAGTCAAAGATCATTGACAGCCCTGGGGACCCTGAGGAGCCAATGTCTTCTGTTTTCAACCAACAGGAGCCCTATACCCACGTTCTCTTTTCCTTTTGCTCCTCAGTGCTTACTGACCCTTCATGCCACCCTAATTTTAATTCTCACAGGAGAGGGTGACTTAAGGTCCAGCCTTGCTCAAGCACCTCGAGGTGGCCCTGCCTCATCTCAGATTGTACGGAATAGACAGGGGTGAGGCCCGAGGGTGGCACTGATGTGGGGAAATGGGAAAAAAGGGAAAGAGGCTGCTGCTCACTTAGCTCCAGGCTCTGAAGTCAGTGCTCTACCTAGATCTCCTTGAAACCTCACAGCAATCCTATGTAAATGGGTGTTTTATAGAATTGGCAACCAAGGTCCAGAATTGCCCAACCTCACACCAGCACGGTGGGACAGAGGTGGGATCTGATTTCAAAGCCCTCCCTGTTTTTATGGCACCACATTACCTCCTCAAAGCAAGGCTCAGCAGCAAGAACTGCTTCCAACACAGACCCTGCTCAGTGGCCTGGGAGACCCCCTGTAGAGCCTCACCCTACTGGCTTCTCCATTGCCTTTGACACAGCTGGATAATTCCTCCTCATAATAAGTCTGCCTCCTCCTTCCTCTCTATAGCTCTTCTCTCAAGTAGTTCTTGAACATGAATGTCCCATAGCTCCAATCAGTCTCTGCTTGCTACTGCTCACACTCTCCCTGAGCCACCTCTTTCACCCCCATGGCCCTAAAAGCCAGACAGCACCCCCCAGACCTACAGCCTTTACTCTGATCTTTCACCTCATCTTCTCATTTATTTACTCAATTCCTGCTCAGCCTGTCTCCGTGGGCATTCCTAGGGCACCTCAAACTCAACATGATCAGAAGAGTTTATCTTTCCACCAAACTACACGTGTAGAGGTGTAGTTTGGCACCCTCATCCCCAGCCTCCCAGGCCAGAAAGTTGAAGTCATCTTGCTGTTTCCTGAGCCTGCAGCACAGTCACACAGTCTAATTATCCCACCTCCTCACTATAGGCCCCATCGTCCTTCCCCCCAACCCATGCTGGCACTGTTGCACTTCATGCTGTACTTTTCCCTTTCTCTGTCTATTGCAAACTTCCTAACTGGATATCTGCCTTTAGATTTGCCTTCTCAAGCCTTCCCTTCACAGGATCATCACAGAAGTCTTTCTAAAATGCAGATCTTTCCACAGCAGTCTATATTTTTTCAGGACTTTCTTGATGACTAATATCAGAAACAAATTCCAAATTGACTTATGCAAAAGAGAGAATGCATTGGTTCTCATAACTTAGAAGTGGCCAGTATAACTAAGGAATTGAATTTTAAAGTTTTAAGTTTTAATTAATTTAAAAAGCGATGTGTGGTTAGTGGGTAATCTACTGGACAGCACAGTTCAAAAACAGAGTTGCATCAGGTCGTTTTTTAGTCATGTACCTTTGTTCATTCTCTTCCTTCATCATGGATGTCCTTCCCTCCCTTTTTATTCTCAAACCCACTTAGCTAAATATGGAAGCCTCTAGGAAGGTAAGGGTGGGAAGGAGTCCTGTACACTTGGTCTCATGGTAACTCCTCTCTTTCTGATATTCTTTTGCATATTCATTCATTTACACTACTTTTTGCTAGGCACTGGAGATGCAAAGAAAAATCCAGTTCTTCCTATAGAGCTTAAGGTCAATCCCTTCTCTGGCATCACTGATTACCCCTCTCTGCCCATTAACCAGGTAATTTCCCATCCCACTGACCTCAGCCCTGATAATCCCTCACTGTCTGGCTTCAGCCTCTCCCAGCCAACTCTCCTTTCTTCAACTGCTGACCTTTAGCAAAAATGTTCACCTCTTTCTCCAATATCTGTAGTATGGGCAATTCTAGGAAGGAAGAAAGATCAGCCTATAAACTGATGGGAACTAGCTGTGAGAGAAGAGGCCCTTGAACTAGGACTGCTCTAGACAGACACACCAGCCAGACCTACAGCCTTAACTCTGATCTTTTACCTCATCTTCTTATTTATTTACTCAATTCAGGAAACCTCTCTATTGAAAGTGGGCCATGCAAATTCCCAACAATCTCATATAAAAGAGAGGTTCAATCTTTTTAAGGATAAAAAGAGGAGGTATACTGAGCATTCATCTCAGGGCACAGTCAGTGGGGATGGTGGGTCCCTTGCCATTTAGGATAGAAGATGAGAACAGTGGCTCTCAACGCTGGAGCATTATAATCACCTCAGAGAATTGTTTTATAAATAAGGATTCCTGGTCCCTGCTCAGGCCTGCTGAATCGGTATCTTTGGGGTAAACCTGGGTATTTGGATTTGAGACATCTCCAAAGAGCATGGGACTCTCTAAGGCCCAGAGTTCAAGAAAATAGAAGCCTGGGCCAGGGAACAAAGCATGAGGGTCCTGAGAAGATAATGACCATGAGTGCCTGCAGCAGCATTCCCTGGAGAAAACTCTGGAACTAACAAGTATCCGTGGGTTAAGTCTTGATGCCCATCTGTATTACTCTGCTAGGGCTGCCATAACAGTTCCACAGACAAGGTGACTGAAACTGTGAAACAATTCTGGAGGCTGGAAGTCAGAGATCAAGTTGTCAGCAAGGTTGGTTTCTTCTAAGGCCGTTATAAGAGGCTTATAACTGGTCATCTTCTCCCTGTGTTTCACATGCTCTTCCCTCTGAATATGCCTGTGTCCTAATCTGCTCTTTTTGTAAGGACCCTAGACATATTGAATTAGGGCCTACTCTGGTGACCTCCCTTTAATTTACCCTAAGACCCTATCTCTCAATGAGGTCTCATTCTGAAGTATTGGAGGTTAGGACTTTGCCTATGAATTTTGGGGAAGACACAATTCAGCCCATTACACCACCCTACCTTAAGGACAAACACAAGTCTTCTTCTCCCAAAGTCCACAGACATCCTTTGTGCGCAGGTTGGAAAAATCTGCTGACCCCTTGTCTTTCAACATCTGCTGTGAGAGTCCCACAACAGATAGAAGAAAAGTGACCCTATGATTTGAAATAGAAATTGTTGTCATGAGAATATTCATCGTATTTCTCCTCTTCTATCTGTTATGATTATGCCAGGCTGCAAGTTACAGAAAACCCGACTAATGGTAGCTTAAATGAAAAGGCTGTTTTCTCAAATCTGGAGACAGACATTTCTCTCAGATCTGGTGATAGGATTCTTCAGGTGTTAGCTCTGCAACTGTGTTGTCAACATCAGTGCCTTGGCGCTTCTCATTGACTGTCTTTCATGCTTGTGACTTCCTGGTCACAGATGGCTATTGTATATCCAGACCAAGTTAGGGAGAAAAATGGAAGTGCCATGCTAACTATATCAGAACCCTTACCAGGGAATCAAAAAATTCCTTAAAAATTCCCAGCAGACCTCCATGTATAGGCCATTGACCAGAACTATCATCGGGTTACTCTTAGTTCTAGGGGAATCTGGTAAAACAACTATTTGTCTGGATACATTTATTTATTAATTCAACAAGTATTGGTTGTGTGCCTACTATATGTCAGGGGCTTCTCTAGGTACTCAGGATGCAGTAATAAATAGAAGACAAAAAAAATCCCTGCCTTCATGGAGCTTATAATCAAATATTACTCAGGATGCAGTAATAAATAGAAGACAAAAAAAAAATCCCTGCCTTCATGGAGCTTATAATCAATAGGGGGCTTACAGCCTGGTGTTCACATTGTCACTTCCCCTAATAGGCAACATACCTGCCACATCCTCCAGCCTATAAAGACAGAACCCTGTAACTTCAGTCCTAATTTTCCATCTGGAACCCCTCTTTGAAAAGAGTCTCACTTAAGATGGAATGGATCAACTCAATATAATAAAGGAACCGGTGAGGAGAGAAAGTACAGGAAAAGAAAAATTAATGTGAATCCAAGATGATAAAGAGAGTTCTTCAGGCGCTGTGGACAGTGGCTTCTGGCATCACCACAGGATGTAATGGAAATAAACAAGAGAAGAAAGGGAATGGTTATGTTGTTCTTTGAGTCTTATTCATGATTTTTGAGAAATCTGAGTAAAGAAGTTGGGCTATTCAGAAATTGCTTTTCTTAGATGGGCTGTATTTCTTTGTAACACTGCTCTAATACTGAGCCACATGTACCCAAACTTAAAAAGGGTACCATTTTATTTATAGCTGATGTTTGCAGTCATCACTTCTTAGATCTCTATTGTGCAAGCTCATAGGTACACTCCAAACTTAATGTGATCATGGAAGCATAATTTTTTCCTCCCTCAAATCCACTGACCTCCTTCTCAAAGTTCCCCGGGGATGTGCCCACAACCAAGGTACATGCCCTTGACCGGAATCGAACCTGGGACCTTTCAGTCCGCAGACTGACGCTCTACCACTGAGCCAAACCGGTTTTGGCCTAATCTGCTCTTTTTGTAAGGACCCTAGACATATTGAATTAGGGCCTACTCTGGTGACCTCCCTTTAATTTACCCTAAGACCCTGTCTCCCAATGAGGTCTCATTCTGCAGTTTTGGAAGTTAGGACTTTGCCTATGAATTTTGGGGAAGACACAATTCAGCCCATAACACCACCCTACCTTAATTTCTTCCCCTGTTCCCAAGTTGTATTTTCCACATAGCCTCTTGTAGCCCATCTACACTCCTCCATCCCTTCCATCCAAGCATGGGTACTTGTATGTTCCCTCAATCCCCCCAACATATAGCTAGGAGAAAACTCCATGCAGATAAGACAAAAGAAAATAATCCATAGTGAATGTCTCAGTCTTTCAATTTTATCCCCATGTTAGGGATTACCAGCACATTTCTCTAACTAAACTTTTTTCAGGAAATCTTAAAAAAAAAACAAACTCACCCAATTTAAGTGACTACATAGAACACTCTGCATCATTTGCAGAGAGACTTTAGATGCCATCACAGCTTACTCCAAGGATAATAAGTGAATTTGCCTTCTCTTTGTGACTCAAGAACCAATCTTACTGTGTTTCCCAAAACAAAGGGAGTCAGAGAACCAAAGAGCTAGTCAACAACTACCCATGACTGTGTCCTACTAAAATAATCTATAATAATAAAATCATAATATGAAAATTGACAGAACAACCAAACAGCAGAATGACTGTCTGGGCGACCTTGCCGGATGACCATGCTATGACACGCACTGGCGCCAGGCCAGCCAAGGAGGGTGTGATGGGATTGGCCAGGGACCCCACCATCGCCCCACAACCTCCCCACAGAGCGAGGCCCAGGCCACTGGCCAGGGCCACTGTGGCAGGTGTGCGGGGTAGCCAGTGATCGCCTCACAGAGGGAGGCCCAGGCCAGCCAAGTAATTGCACCCCACACCTGTATCCTGCAGAGGGAGGCTACTGGTGGCAGGGGAGGGAGTGGGGAAGGCAGCACTGCACAGATGGCAAGTGTTGGCAGGGCCAGCTGCCAGCAGCTGGGGTAAGAAAGCTGCAAAAGCCCTGATTGCCAGCCAGGGCTAGGTACCCTACCTGAGGGGTCCCGGATTGCGAGAAGGTGCAGGCCAGGCTGAAGGACATCCCCCCCCACACACACACACAGAATGATAATATAACAAAGTACTCCTTCTCTAGAAAACTCAAAGATTCTGGTGTTTTAAAAAATCAATTTCATTCCCCAGAGCCATTCCTGATACATCTATAGACACTTGCAAGAGTACATGTATTCACTTACACTGTGTTAGTTAAGCTTAGGTTCTTCTGGGAATAGCAGAAAATCCAAAACTATGAGGCTTAAACAAGATAGAAATGTTTTTCTATCTCAGGTAACATCCAGGGAGGCATATCAGTCTCGAGCAGTGGTTCTCAACCTTTCTGATGCCGCGGCCCTTTAATACAGTTCCTCATGTCGTGGTGACCCCCAACCATAAAGTTATTTTCATTGCTACTTCATAACTGTACTTTTGCTACTGTTATGAATCATAATGTAAATATCTGTGTTTTCTGATGGTCTTAGGCTCTACAGCAGCGGTTCTCAACCTGTGGGTTGGTCGTGACCCACAACCTGTGGGTTGATCGTGACCCACAGATTGAGAACTGCTAGCAGGGTCACATAAGATCATTGGAAAACACAGATATTTACATTATGATTTATAACAGTAGCAAAAGTACAGTTATGAAGTAGCAATGAAAATAACTTTATGGTTGGGGGTCACCACGACATGAGGAACTGTATTAAAGGGCCGCGGCATCAGAAAGGTTGAGAACCACAGGTCTAGGGTTTCTATGGAGCTTCATAGTGTTAGGAATTAAGACTCTTAATGTGTGGTCTCAATTCCCAAGGTCACCTTCTTGTATAAATTGGCTACTCCAGCTCTATCCTTATTGCCACATTTCAACAAACAGATAGAAGAAAACAAGTTTTACATTTCACTCCTGCTCATATCTCATTAGCTAGAACTTAAGCATATATTCACACCTAGCTGCAATGGATTCTGGGAAATGTAGTCTACATTCATGACAGCCCTATCAGCTAAAAAAAAACTAGGGGGTTGTTACTGTAAAAGAAAGGAGAAAAAAAGTAAGTTAAATAGTTATCACACAAAGTATAAAACAACTATCCATGGGTCCACACTGATATAAATAAATAACTCAGTAAATAAATAAGGGAGAATAGATAAATCTTCCATGCAGAAGATTTACAAATAATTTACTTGGGCAATCCACTCTCAGGGAGGTGGAGCATAATTATCTGCTCCTTTAGTGTGTGCTATACATAGTGCCTCTCTGCCCAGGAGCACAGTGTAGAAAAGGAGAAAAATAAAGAGTAATTTTGCAGTAGAGAAACCTGACAAATACCACTTCAAGCCAGGTAATAAAGGTCAACATCGATAGTGATACATCATGTTGATAATATGCACCTCTGGTATAATGTGATAAGAAAGGCGCTTTACCTCTGTGGTCTTCCCAAAAACACATTACCTCAATCTAATCATAAGAAAAACATTAGACAAGTCCCAATTGAGGTACATTCCATAAAACCTGACCAGTGCGCACGCCTGAAAACTGTCAAGGTCATCACAAACAAGGGAAGTCTGAGAAACTATTACTGCCAAGAGGAGCCTAAGGAGACAGGATGACTAAATGTCATGTGGGATCCTGGAATCAAAATAGGGGCAGTCAGGAAAAACTAAGGAAACTGGATTAAAGTATAGATTTTAGTTAATAATAATGCATTCACATTGGCTTATTAGTGGTGACAAATTTACTCTATTAAAATAAGGTGTTAATAATAAAGGAAACCGGGCATGGGGCACATGGGAACTTTCTGGAGTATCTTTGCAAAATTCTATAAATCTAAGGTTGTTCTCATTTATTTTTGAAAAAAGAAAGGGAGACTAGATCCTGGAGGATAACCAACAGTCTTTCCCTGAACCCCACCAAGGAGCAATCTTTTCTCTTTGTACCCTCAAATCCAAGAGATGTTCATGGTAGAAGGGGATTTTGAGGCCCTTCGGTTTGTCCCCCAAAATGAGGGACAAGGACGAACAAAATTCTCAAAGAGGGTTTGTCTACTGTAACTGACATAGCTGGAAGAGAAGCTAGGACCAGAAGCCAGATATCTCAACAAATGGCCAAGTACTCTCTCCACTCCTCCAGCCTGGAGAAAGAGACAGCCCAGCACGGTGGAGAGTTCCACCATGAACTATCCTTCTAAAGATGGCGAGTCATTCCATCTTTCTGAGCAATAGTTTCCTCCCCCTCACAATAGAGATAGTGCTAAGTACCCTGTTTATCTTAACAGGATTGTTGTGAAGAGTGAAACCTGTATAAATGTCTGGCATTTCTATGTTGTAATAGACCAGCAATGGCCTTTGGACATACTAAAATTTTGTGACACACGCCAACAGAGTTGACCCAAACATTTGTTTATTCAATGTATAGACAGCATTGTCTGTCTTTCAAAATTATTATACAAAATTTGGTCACAGCACTTTTTTTTTCTTTTAATGAATTTCCGGAGGCTATTAGCAGACCGTTCTTGTGTCTCTCTCTCACATCCCATGCCCTGGATTCCCACGCAATGTCAAACTGAATACAAGAGCCCACTCAGGCCACTGCTCCTCAGCTTCTCCTAGCAATACAGGTGTCAGTCCTGTGTAGTTCGGCAGATGGTACTAATTCCCTGGGGGACACAGCCTGTGAGATCCAGATGTCTGCACAGGCCCGCCAGGCTTCTCCAAGGGAGGGCAGTGTCTCGTCCTCAGTGCTGAGCACAGCAAGAAACTCCCGCATCTTTGTCCCACCCTGCAGCTACCCATACCCAGCTCTCTTCCACTCCCACACTTTAGCACTGGTCGGCCTCAGAGACACTGAGCTGGTCTTGGTTCCTGTAACTGGTCTACTACCTCAGAGGTCCAGAACTACCGTCTCCCTTCCTACCCAGAGCTCCACATTTGGAATTCAGCTGCTTTGTGTTTTTTTTCTCTTAAACTCTCAACACCCACAGTATTATACTCCCTTTTCTAGATTTTGCAGCTACTAACTCATTCTTTCCTACAATAAGCTGAATTGGGTACCTCAAGGGTTCCTTAAACCCAGATTTTGGAGAGTAACCACCTTTAGTGACCTGAAAACATGTTAGTGGCCTAAGAGAGATTCTACATTATTCCCCTCTCCTCTGAGAGAGAGAGAGAGAGAGAGAGAGAGAGAGAGAGAGAGAGAGAGAGAGAGAGAGAGAGACAGTGCTAATCCCAGTGATTGCAAGAAGCCTTCCTAGCATTAGCAAAAATTGAAACTATAAACCCTTCCTTGAAGAAAAAAAGAGAGAGAAAAATCTGATTGTAATACCTGGCAAGGCGTTTTGCTGTAAACAAGCAAAAAATAAAATCAGCTGAAACCGGTTTGGCTCAGTGGTAGAGCATTGGTCTGCGGACTGAAAGGTCCCAGGTTCGATTCTGGTCAAGGGCATGTACATCGGTTGCGGGCACATCCCCAATAGGGGGTATGCAAGAGGCAGCTGGTCGATGTTTCTCTCTCGTTGACGTTTCTAGCTCTCTCTCTCTCTCTCCCTTCCTCTCTGTAAAATATCAATAAAAAATATATTAAAAAAATAAAATAAAATCAAGTGACCACAGTGTCTCAGGCAATATGCTTGGCATTGAGAACCAAGAAGCTGATAGACACTGCCCCTGTCCTCATGGCTGTTAGAGCCCAGGAGAATCAGATAAGCAGAGTGTGCAGTTCGTAAGTATCATAAGTGGGACATCCTGCCAACACAAAAAGGCCCCCATGAGTTTTGCAGAAACATCACCCAGAACCAGTCCTAGTGGATATGGCACTAGTCCTGGTGGAGATGGCACGCCTGGGCATGGATGAGGATCGGATCAGGTCTCGAGTATAGGTGCAGAAGGAGAAGGGGTAGGATTTCCCCAACACTGAGGTCATGAAAAATAAATAATATGAAATCAGAGGGAAACAGAGAAGGAAATATTATGGTATTGGTAGGGACTCTCTTGGTTGAAAGGGACAGAACCTGAATCAAACTAGTTTAGCTCAAGCAGAGAGTTAGAAAGTTACTGGACCACAATGAGGAGTCAGGGCAGGGACCCAGGAACAAATTGAAATTGGGGTTTGAACACTGCCATTCCTCTCTGAGGAGGCTACATTCTCATCCACAGATTGACCACCTTAATGTAGTGGAGAGCATGGCTCCAAAGGCTCCTAAGTCCAGCATTCAGAGGCCGCCTCCACCACAGAGAGCGGTGCTATCTTCCCTTGATTCCAATATAGAAAGCCCCAGGCCAGTTGGTGTGGGTCAGTGTCCATCCCAGGCCAAACAACTATAGCCTGGGCTAGGGGATGAAATAAGGGTCACGGGGCCCAGGAAAATTCCTGCGGATACTTTTTGGTGTCAGTCCCAGAGGAGGGCGAGCTGTGACCCAAGAACCACATCTCCTCCTGATTCAATGCTCAGAACACCTGGGCTGGAAGGTAAGAAATTACCACCCAATTTTTTCATTTCAAGATCCTGAAAAAGCTCTGAAATTCTGGCTCAAATAGGTTAAATTTCTGTGAATACAAGCATATTTTATAACTATATTTTAGCCACCAGAAGATAACTAGAGCAACATAAATAAGAACTTCTTATGCATTCCTAGCATTTTACTAAACATTGAGAGGGCGGTTTGGGCGTAGAAATTGGAAGTAGGGATTGAAGAACTGGAGTAGGAATTGTAAGAAATAAAGTCCACTACTTGCCCTCAAGGAGCTTGGCATTATTGGAGTTACCTTGGATCACAAGTGGATCTGTGAGACCATCTACCCCCAGAGCTGAGTAAGTTCCCAGAAGGCCACCAGAGAGCAAAGGGAGGGAGCTGGATACATGGGGGAGGCCGAGTTATAAGGGGCTAAGCAGGCAGGCACTGAGCTCCCTCTCCTGCTTCTAGAGCATCTCCTGCTTCATCTGTTTTGTATATTAACATTTTAGATAAAATCATAATTGTAAAAAAGGTTTTTACCCCTTTAAAAACGTTTCAACACTACAGATCTAATCAGATCCCTCATGTTGCTCCTGGAACTTCCGATGCCCATGAACTCTGCCTATTCCATACATTTAATCCCCTCACTGGCTAAGATCTGGCTGGGTAAGGCAAACATGGGTCTGGAGTGCCCTCCTCCTGATGCCTCCTGGTCACTGTTCTGCCACCAGCCCTCACTTCACTTGTGTGAAACAGCCAGATAAACCATAACCAAGAGGCCTCTTGTGGAAATTCAGAGAAGAGAGGGCATTCTCTTGAATTGTTCACTAGCAGGGTATTGAGTAGCACTTCATGTGGAAGGAGGAGAGGAAGGGAGATGACAACTAGCATGGATGGGACCATGCACCAAGGACTCTGCCAGCTGCTTGGTATGTACAGAAGGGCAGGAGCAGGAGAGTGAGAGGAGAAAATACAGGAGGCAGAGGAGAAAAGAGTAGAGGTAAGAGGGGAGGAGAGAGACAGAGGCCAGACCAGCCAGGGTCCCAAGAATCACTCTGACAACAGCTCAATGTCTTCCTTTGTCTTTGTGTGAACAATTGTCACAGCCAAAGCCAGATTAAAACAGGGCCATAGGGCAGTTGCCTTGAGGAGTGTGGTGGTGGTGGTCCATGTTTAAGGATACCTGAGGAATACTAGTAAATGATAAATGTGGTGCCAGTAAATCAGCTTTCTAGGTATGATCCTGATATCTCTGCAAGATGGAATTGGTCCTGTCCTACCAGAATAGACAGCTCCCTTTATTTTTTATTTTAAAAAATCTATTTTATTTATATTTTATTATGAATAATTTTATTTTTAGTTTATTATTTTGTGTATGTACCAGAAAAAGAAAAAATATATTTTGATTGTTATAAAAGTTATATTATAAATAACATTTGTTTGCACACCAGACCATCTCATGCCTCACAAGACTGTCTTGACTTGACTCATGAGAACGTAGAATTAAGCGCAGCTAAGCATGGTGCAGTGCATATCCCCACCAAACTCCGGTGCAACTCATGCCCCCACCAAACTCTTCCCGTACCCCTGGGGGTACGCATACCACACTTTGAGAAACAACTGTGTAGAGCATCAAAAACGACCACCAGTTACTGAAAATCCTTACATGCAACTTCCTTCACAGATAGAATTTGGGAGGGGGCATGGAAAATGGAGGAGACTTTTGCTCAACGTAGCGTCTGCCTCTCACTGCTGTTTTGTTCAACTTGTCTGCCCTTCTAACTTTGTCCCAGAAAAATCTCAAGGGAAATAAAATTAAGCTGTTTCCCAGATTTGCTTTTCAAAATTAGTCCTGGGCTGGCCTTCAACACTGCAAACACATTCTGTGTGGCCACAAGGGAGGACTGCACTGGATTCTTGGACCAGCCACCAGGCTTTGGGGGCCAGACAAGCTGGACGAGCGCAAGAAAAAGCACACAGGTGGGTGTTCTGCACTAATTACTGGCTGCCACGCTGGTTTGTCCAGGGGCATAAACCTTCCGCCTTGTCCTTTGTTTGTCCGCCCTTCCCTGCTATTGGAAATAATGTCTATTTTCCGTCTCTGCTTGGATTTGGCACTGGGGGGGAATTACCCACAGTAACTACACCAGGCCCATGTTTTGCAGAAGTGCCCCGGGACCATCATCAGCATCCCTGAAGTTCCCCAACCCAAAGGGTCTTCCTCTGAGGAGGTGGAAGGGGCGGGGTTTTTCTTGACACGCGTGGCTGCCATCTGTGGTGAGTCATCCCTTCAGAGGACCCGTCTGTGAACGCTGGACATCGTCAAGGACTTGGCGTCTTCATTTTCTTGGGAACAAAGAAATTTAATTTTAAATCTGCATATTCATCATTCTGGAGAAATAAACAGAGCGTAAGAATAAAATATTTAGTAATTCCCCAATCACATGTAGGACAAGACTGTATTCTAAGGAACTGTATAACACTCATAGACATGTGACTGTACAAGCAACTTGCAAGAAAGCTATCTTTCTCACAATAGATTTTCTTTCACTCTATGTGGGTTTTCAACAGATTACTCCCATGAGGAACATCCTGCCTACTCGGTCTTTTCCTACAGTGCCGTGGTCATGGTCTTTTAAGCGTTGCTGGGAATATCCTCTGTATCTGAGTTGTTCTTATCTTCTCATCCTTGACATTCTTTCTTTTTAAAAAAATAATTTTTAAATGTAAACTATAAGAGCTACACCAGATGGGAGTCTCATCTCAAGCTGATCCTCTGGTTCCTTCTTAGCCACAAGAAGATTGCATGGGTCCTGGGGAAATGTAATCTATAGGTTTCAGTGGGGAGATTAAAGGAGGAAATGTGAGAGTCAAATATCAATGAAAGTTTTGGCCAATAAAAATGTGGATTTCAAAGAGCCTTCCTTTTAAATATTAAAAATTGGAAGAGATTTAGAGGGGCGGTTTGTGGTCAACTTATACAGATTTCATTCACAAATGCCCCTTATTTTCCATCACACAAGAAATTAATAAAATCGAAAGCAATCCCTCTTCCATAGATATTATTCAGTGGTAACAAGTCCCAGTATGAAGAATCCAGGTTGCCTTCTGTCTAATCATATGGCCATTTTCCCAACTGTTTCACACATGCTAATGGGGTGTGACAAGTAAAACACATTTGGCTCGGTATATGGTCCAACATGAAATGACTTTGCAACGATGAAGCTCCTAATCATTTTTCTCCTAATCTACCACTGCTTGGGGGTCGGGTTGTCTTCCCTGTCATGAGTGATTTCAGTGCACTGATCAGGGCGGACTTGACAGATTCTTTATCAATGTCAAGTGTCTTTTGTGGTTAAGTCCAGTAACGCTAAAACAAAACGCCCCGTAGATATTAGATACATGGTGGCATTACAGAATCCTCTCGCAGGCAATATCTTTTGGCCCACCTAGGAAAAGAAAAATGGAGCGAGGGCTCAAGTCAAAGGGAGATGCAGCAGAAGTCGTGGCGGTTGTTTCTGTAGAAGTCAGACGATGTGACTGACATGGGGCCCATCCCTCTCCCCTCCTCCTTTCAAGTTAGAACAGAACAAAGAGAAATTGCCAACAAAGAAAGCAATGATCTAGGGGGAGGGGACTGAATCTCAATAGGTTCTTAATTTCTGGAAACAGCAGTATCTCGGAAAAACAGGGGACTACTGTCGGCACACACATCCATCCACAAGTGCGTGCCTACCCTTACCAATTAGAGCCATAAACTTTCCCCATGAGTTTTTGTTTTGTTTTGTTGTTGTTGTTGTTGTGTGTGTGTGTGCTTTTTTGTTGATGTGTGTGTGTTTGTTGTTGTTTTGCCTCATGGAGTTAATCTGTTAGGCTTCACTGACATTATCCATTCTCTTAATTTCTAACACTAGTGAAACCTGGCATAGACAACATACCATCTACACAGCTCTGGGTAACAGGGGAAGTGAACGTGGCTAAGTTTGCCTCTGGTAAAAATAAGCTTGCACTGCCACCAGCACTGTGCCTGCTCCATCCGGGCTAGCCAGGATAACTTCATCACCCAGAATGTTCGCTGTTTCAATTCATAAGCATGGCTATTCCACAAGCAGCTTTTAAAAGCCCCTCTCGTGTACAGGCACCGTGAGGCCTGCCCATCCCCTCTCCCCTCAAATAAAGAAAACGTTCCAAACTCTTGCTAATCTGCTGCTCTCATTGTGTTCATCTAAGGTTTCAGAATACCACAATCCAGCAAACAGGGAACACAAGAAGCCTCACTGTCTTTTTAGAAACTGAAAAGCCACAAGTTGTGCACAAGCACAGATGGGCAGCGGAAAAACGGGCTCTGAGTGCTGGGTGCAAACCTGGACTGGTTATGGTTCACACTATCAAGCCGGTAAATTAGTAAGAACGGGGAGGACAGCGGCACATGGAGTCCTCAGCAGTCAGATGTTCAAAGCTATTTCAATATTTTATCTAATTTTTCTCTTTTGTACTAATTTAGAAAGTTGATACTTTAATGTAATCGAACTCACATAAGCTACAAATGTCCAGAAGTTTTTAATAAATCACCTTTCACCCTAGCTGGTTTTGCTCAATGGTTAGAGTGTCAGCCGGAGGACTGAAGGGTCCTGGGTTCGATTCTGGTGAAGGGCATGTACCTCGGTTGCAGGCTCAATCCCAGGCTCTGGTCCGGGCGTGCAGGAGGAAACAAATCAATATGTCTCTCTCACACAGGTGTATCTCTCTGTGTGTCTCTTCCCTCCCTTCCACTCTCTCTAAAAATCAATGGAAAAATACCCTCTGGTGAGGGTTAACAGCAACAAAAAAATAATAAGGTATTTTTCACTATTAAACGTTGGGATCTGTTTACCTCCCATGTAGGTGCTAACTAATGGCGGTTGTGCACAAGCACTGAGTAGAAATATATATCTTTGTCTCTCTCTGTACTGAGCTCCGGGGGCAGGGGTGGGTGAGGAGAAAAAGGAAGAAAGGAAAGGAAAAAATAACTTTGAGACTGAATAAAAGAGGTAGAGCTGTTGACTCATTTACAAAGATGAAATTAATGCCTGACATCCCCACATTTCAGGGAACACGCACCTTTAATGAGTGAGATGAGGAGAAAATTTCTAAATCATTTTGAATAATACCCAACCCATGCTTTCCCGAGAAATCTGTTTTCCATTCATCTCCGGCATATACATTAGACCCATTTTGTACTCGTTATGTACATAATGATTCTAGACAACATAAGACGACTTCATGATTTTTTTCCTTATCATTTTTACTTATGTACCAGTGAGCCAATTTATGCAGCTTAAACCATTGCTAAAGAAGATGCATCCAAAATTGTCTGTAATCATTACAAATAATAGCACAAAATGTTCACAAGAAGCTGTTTTCTTATCATATTTTCATTAAAACATCTTTTCACCTGCTTTGCTTTCCCCATGTCTGAAACCTGCGTTGTAATCAGTCTTATTAACTGGGAACATAAATATGATTTATTATGGTCTGATAATGGAAGCTACGTGGGCCCAGAGAAGGGCTATATTGTCCTTTGATAAAATGGCTCTTTTCTCTCAAATGGAGAGCTCTATCACGAGAACATGCAGAATGTAGTGAGTGATTATTTCCTCAGGGTGAGTGATGGCGAAGCCGGACAGAAAATCTTCTTGTTGACCATGACGGCCTCAGAGGGTCCCCAAACCTCCCTGAGTTTGACAACCTGCAGACACTTTTGATGAACTGTATTCTTCTGTCAGAGACAGCCTGTCTGGGAGGAGAAAGGAGACCTTTATCGTCGGATCGGCTATTATTGTCTTGATCTTTTATAAGCAATCTCTAATGCACATGAATATAATATCCTTTCACACAAGTGCCAAGCATAATAGAAGTGTGGTTACAGGACCCTCCCCTGGTTATGTAAATGTCCTCTACACCATAATTATGAGAGATGGTTTGTGACTTGATAGGGGAAGAAGAGAGTAATCAAACTGCTTTAGCATCATCCCCCTATTTTAAAGACTTCAACCTGGGGTAAGCAGCGTGTGTGGCAGATATAGGGGACCAGGGTATTTGGAAGTCTTAGTCTAAAATGGGAAAATAGTTTTGAATATTGCATTGGCGCTATATTTTTATTAAACATGCAAATGGCAGCAGGTTTGCAGCCAAGAGTGATTTCTATGCTGATACGGCTTAGAGGAAAACGAGTAAGCCTCTCCGAATACCTGGGTTACAGCAAGAACAAAGGCCCATTAGTAAGGAATGCACTTGCACAAAGGGTCCTCCGGCCCAAATACATTTCTCTAATAAATATCCCTCTTATCCATTGCCAGAAGCCTAAATATGGCGCACACACACACACACACACACACACACAAATTTTTTTTCAACTAACAAATATATTTGCAGGCAACTCTTGAGCAATTAAATCTACTTCTACCATGGCCCTTGGGAACCATTCTGTTTCACAATAGTGAAGGACAGTTCTAGATGGTGTTTGATTAGATTTGGTGACAAAAAGGTCCTCCGATCTTCCAGGTAAAATCCAACCAGACTGCCGAAACCAGTTTGACTCAGTGGGTAGAGCGTTGGTCTGCGGACTGAAAGGTCCCAGGTTCAATTCCAGTCAACGGCAACGTTTCTAGCTCTCTATCCTTCTCCCTTCCTCTCTGTGGAAAATCAATAATTAAAAAAATCCAAGCAGACTAAGAGAGCAGACCAGCTCCTGTAGGCCAACAGTCTGATGCTCAATCTCAGCTCTTGGCAGAAGAGGACAGCACCCACCTGAAAAAATATTAATGCCCAAGCAAAATGCAATACTCCATTTTTCATGAACTGTCTGACATCTGGACTCGGAGCACCCCACCTTAATCACTAATGGGTTTTGCATTACCAAATTAGTGGAGAAAACTCCTGAGCGCGGATGCCAAAGGGTTAATCATTAGTTTCATATGGCTGGTGTGCAGAGTTAGAAGAGCAGCCCCTGCCCCCCCCCCCCCCGAAAGAGTATACAGTGAGGGGCCAAGGGTTGGACAGAAATCGCCTAATCAAGAAGGAACATTTGACTTACAAACATTGACCTCCACCTCTCTCTCCTGGCATCTTGCCCTGAGGTGGGCTTAAGTATGAGGCAAGCATGCATGCGCACTCACACACAAGTCGGGGCCCAGAATAAATCAGCAGCCTCGCCAGTCTCTACTAAGCCTGTCCCATCAAAGAAGGTGGGTCAGACCAGAGGAATTCTCTCTCTCTCAGCACCTCTGTCTATTTGCTTCTCTAAGCAATGACTTTCCCATGGGAATGGAAAAACTTGCCATTTCAGAGGGAGTTGGGTTTTGAGAAGTGTTTGATCTCCCTCAAGAGATACTTCTCTGAAGTTCTGCCAACCTTTATCTGTACCAATGAGGCTAAGAGAAAGTATGGAAAGATTCAATTGACAGATAATCTTCAAACTCCAGTTTGGCCTATATTTTGGCTTCTTTCTGAATAAACTGTACCCGAGCAATTAACAGATAAAACTGATCGGGTATTTCCTTTCTCATTTTATGGTCAATTTTGTGGATGTCAGCAGGGTGAGGAAGTTGTCAAAACACTAGAAACAGGAGAGAGGAGAGGGAAAGAAACAAAATATCCAGAGAGCCTGCACACTGGATAATCTGCTCCTGAATAATTAAGAAGAATCTAATTTCAAAGAAAATAAAAGAAGGCCCAGACAGAAATTTCATCTTGAAAATGCACCCCTTTGCCCCCTAACCCCAAAACAGCTAGTAGGAAGACAAATAATAAACCAAAGACCACTAGAAAAAAAAAAAACTAGAATTTGTTGCTGTCCACATTTATATTTTTTCCTGATCTAATCTACACATGTCCAAAGTTGACTGATATTCCCAACAGAATCAGGGCAGGGAGGAGAAGACAGCAGGGAAGACTTTCTTATTTGTGTTCCTTCTAGCTTTGTTGTTAGATATTGAGAGCAACAAGGTTGCTTTCAAAACTAGGCTGGCCTAAAACTGCAGAAATTGATCCACTTTTTCTTTTTTTTAAAGAAAAATCAACATGCAATGAAAGGACAACGATGACTCAGCACTTCATTTATTTTAGTCACAAATTTTTAATTCCTATGCAAAACAACAACAAAAAAACCCCAAAAACTCAAGTGCATTTGAAACTGAAATGAGAAACTTCGCTATTCTCATTTCTCCACGGTGCTTCCACTCAAGGCCAGCATTTAGGATTTTTCACTTAAGGGCAGAGACGCTCTTAATGAGCCTAATCACGCACAGGTTTTGGCCTGAGTCGTTGACTGACTGCACTTACTTAGTTCTGCTTTGGAAATGAAAATCTAATAAAGTAACTGGCAGCTTAAATGTCACAGAAATTTTCTCCAACATCCCAACTGGACTTGTGACAACAGGCTCAAATTCTTGCAATCTCCCTCTCTTTTCACCTTCAAATGCCAAGCTGCTAAACCAAACCATTTCCTAAGAAATCACAGAACTGAGTTGGGTTCAGAGGTCGGGGCCCAGGGTGGGGAGAGGAAGACTCTTTCTTCAAGTTGGAGGGATTTGCTTTTTTCCTCACAACAAGGCGAGAAGGGCCGGAATCCAGAGGCTGGGAATGTTCTGCCTCTTGCAAAGGAATTCAAAGGGGCCATTGTGTTTGAGACTTTGCTTCCCAATTGGCCTCTGACAGCAACATCAGAAGCAACAGATACTTCAGTTCTACATGTGGAAAGAGGCTTTTTCTTTCTTTTCTTTTTTTTTTTTTTTTTTTACAAAGAAACAAAAAACACTCCTGAAGACACTGAAGCCTAATTACTCTGCATCCCATAGTCTTACAGATTGAGATCTCTCTGAGACAGTGCGATAACCCCGTGAGGAATCAGAGCAGCTCCCTGGGGGCTTGAACAGGTAGCATTTCTATATTTTACCCTCAGTAAAACTGATATTCAAAATAAGTATATTGGTGGGATGCTTTCATTCCCCCAACCATTGAGTTGTGAATCAGTCCACAGATTACAACAGTACAATTTATTAAACTACCAAATGAAAAATAAAATCCTCACTAAAATGTAATAGGGACTTGTTATATCCAGGATGAAAATGATTAAGGGGCTGGTTTAGGACAACCCCTGTTTCCCTTGCTTTCCTGGAAAATGTATATATCAAGTCCTCATATTTGTGTGGGGGCCGGCCTTTACGTTCAGGGTGAGCTGGACCTTAGCATTACAAACCATGCTAGATAACAGGAAGTATTCTAAGCAACATGGTCATTATACTCATAGGGTCAGAACTGCAACACAGTACTCACTGGGAGAAATTTGCCCCATTTCCAGTACAACTGTGATGCAAACAGAGATGAGTTAAGGGTAGAAAGAGAGACAAGAAAAAGAATGAGCTTTCTGGGAAGCACTGAGGAAGGTGGAAAGGGGAGAAGGGAGCAGAAGAGAAGGCATTCTTCAGCAGAGAAGGGTAGATGAAATCATTAGCAAGTATAGTTGCGGGTGAGGGGGGTGGGAATACAGGCAATGAGACAACATCCATTTCCCAAATATCAGTCACATATGAAGAGCCGCAGGTAATTTCAGTTGGCTGGCCAGCCAGATCCAATCCTGGGCCTCTCAGAAGCCATTAGAAATCTCTCCGTGTTTCTCATTCTGAGATTTTGATGGAAATTAAATTTGTAAATCATTAAGAACAGAACCAACTCTTTTAAAAAAATCTTTATTGTTGAAAGTATTACATATGTCCCCATCTCATCCCCATTGACCTCCTCCAGCCCACCCCTGTTCCTACCCCAGGCCTTCACCACCCTTTTGTCTGTATCCATGGATTATGCATATATGCATACAATTTCTTCGGTTGATTTCTTCCCATCCACTCAGAGATTCCTTGCCTTTCCTCTGAGATTCCACAGTCTGTTCCATGTTTCTATGACTCTGGATCTATTTTGTAGGATTAACTCTTCATAAAAAGCACTCTTCCTTTATTCTTTATTCCCCAATATACTACATATCTAATTTCATGCCCAAATGATTTTGGTAAGATTTCCAAATACAAGTGGGGAAAAAAAAGTTTGAAATTTGCTTATAAAACCATCTAAATCTCAGCTATTGAAAGAACACTTTAAAGTAGACATGGACAATGAAATGGTACTAGTACTCGTTAGCAAAAAAGAAATATGAAAGCATATCCAAGAAAGGCTCATGGACTAGTCTTCAAAAGTGCTTGAAGAGACTGACATGTGCATCCCAGCAGAATCTGACGAATCTGCATAGACGTAGCAACATTATCGAACTTCTTCAACTTGCCCTTGTTCACCTTTCCTGAGTCTTCTCCCCCTCTGCCTTTCTCCTGGGCAACATTTTTCTCATCTTTTCTTTTTAACCTTTGTCATCTGCTATTCAGTTCTCTAGAGTTTTACCACCTTTATTTTTTTATTGCATATTTCTGTCACAACATCTTTATGTTTATTATTCTTTGATAAGCATCACATTGCTTTAGACCAGCTTTTCCCAAACTTCTCTCATGATGAGAATCACCTGGTGGAGTTGTTAAAATACAGATTCCTGAATCCCAACTAAGAAGTGCTAAACTAGAATTTTGGGGAGCATATACGTAAAATTGTATACTTAACTAGTGCTAATTTTTGGGAACATATAGGTAAATTGTATACTTAACTAGTGCTATAAGCTTAGAGCACTAGTTAAGTATACAATTTTACCTATATGTTCCCCAAAATTCTAGTTTAGCACTTCTTAGTTGGGATTCAGGAATCTGTATTTTAACAACTCCACCAGGTGATTCTCATCATGAGAGAAGTTTGGGAAACACTGCTTTAGACCAGTGGTCGGCAAACTCATTAGTCATCAGAGTGGCAAACTGCGGCTCGTGAGCCGCAGGTGGCTCGCAAGCCGCAGTTTGCCAACCACTGCTTTAGACCACAGGCATTAATGAAGTCCTAAAAGGTAAGACATTGTCTCCCATCACAGAAATAGCCACTCTCCCCTACTCTCAGCTGCCTTTTTTAAGCCACTAATTAAGATTGCCCACATCTGGAGCAAGATTAAGATTTAGAGATGTGTATCCACTGCTGGCCCATTGAGGATGCAGAGATGATGGCAGTTGCTGAGTAACTCTGAAACAAATACCAACCAAAATGAACATATGACACTCCCTGGGAAGACTACAACTATTATTTGTGACCAGTGTCATCCAATCCCCGATTCTTAAACCCTGATTTCAGGGGCATCCAGTTCATCCACATTTCCAAAATAAAACCCCAACCTGATTCTTTATTCTTCTTATAAATATATTTTATTGATATTTTACAGAGAGGAAGGGAGAGAGATAGAGAGCTAGAAATGTCAATGAGAGAGAAACATTGACCAGCTGCCTCTTGCACACCCCCTACTGGGGATGTGCCCGCAACCAATGTACACGCCCTTGACTGGAATCGAACCTGGGACCTTTCAGTCCACAAACCGACGCTCTACCACTGAGCCAAACTGGTTTCGGCTTATTCTTGATTCTTAACTCCACCTCTGGCTACTGAAAATTTAGCTGAAGTTTACCTTGGGGCCATCTCATTTTCAGTGACTTTGCAGTCATTTACTCTTTTGAGCACTGCTTTAGGGCTTTGCCAAAATCCTGAGTTTTCATTCACTCTATTTTAAAGGTTTCCTTTGGGCTATAAAGAATTACGCCAATTAAAATTACATTTGTCATCTGGGAGGCTTTACATTGAGGACTGACTATGTGACTCTCTTTTGAGTGATGAGCGTTATCACTTAGCCATAATCACAGCCTTAGGAGCACTGCATTCTCAGAACATATTTTCTTCTTTACATGAGGGAAAATATTAAATATTTAAGTAAATTGTTCTGTAATAGAGCTTCTCCTTATGCTAATCATCTGGTTTAAAGTAAAGAAGGTAAAAACCTCATATTGCCATCAAATGACAAAGATTACAAGAAGAAATGAAAGTAAAAGTGTGAACGGGGATCTTCTCTCCTGGGGTTGTCATTCAGGTGCAGCCAGGCAACTCTTGCTGGTTGCTGCTAATGGAGGAGGCATTAGCTGGAGCAAGCCAAAGCTTACGCTTCAACTTCTTTCCCAAATGCTACTACGGACAA
Organism: Vespertilio murinus; assembly: GCA_963924515.1. NCBI lineage: Eukaryota > Metazoa > Chordata > Mammalia > Chiroptera > Vespertilionidae > Vespertilio > Vespertilio murinus. The sequence goes on along the minus strand of OZ004706.1, from coordinate 62,032,837 downwards.
CAGAAGTCAACCAGTTAGAGGTCATTTGTCCCAGTACAAAAATGCATGTCTTCTGCTCTGGCTGGTATGGCTCAGTTGGTTGGGTGTCATACTGTGCATCTGAAAGGTTGCTTGTTCAATTCCCAGTCAGGGCACAGGCCTGGAATTGAAGGCTTGATCTCCAGTAGAGGGTATGCAGGAATCAGTCAATCTAAGTTTAGTCATTCTCTCTCTCTCTCTCTCTCTCTCTCTCTCTCTCTCTCTCTCTCTATCTCTCTCCCCTTTCCCCCCCCTTTCTAAAACTTAATAAAAATATTTAACAACAGCAAAAACACATGTATTTTGATAGACACATGAAGGAATTCCAACAGTGATAACATAAAACTCAACTTAAACTACACAAACACAGAATAGGAAGCTATTGCCTTTGTGACCGGGAAGTCTATGACATGGTTTAGCTTCTTATGGTTTAGCTTCATGCATGGCTCAGCACCAAAACAATGTGGTCAGAAATCTATTTCTTCCCCACCGTCTTTTATCTCTCCATACTTTGTATTTGTTTTAGTCTCAGGCAAGATTTTTCTACCTGGTAGTAAAGAAAGCCATCAGCAGCTACAAGCTTATGCTGCCTCTTACCAAATCACCTTAGAAAAAAGTCTGTCTCTCCGTATCCCAGAGCTCATATCAAATCTCCAAAGGACTCTCAAGAGGAGTGCTGCTTGGACCACTTGCTGATTGGAAAGCCTGGCCATTTGATTGACAGCCTTACCAGAGTCGCATTGATGTGGGCGGGGAAGATGTCAAGGAAAATACTTTTCTCAGAAGAAGGGAGAATGGAGGCTGGGCAGTCAAAGGCAGATGTCCTCCAGGCAGTGCTCTTTTGGCCACTTAGGACTTAAGTCATTTGCCTTTGGAACACATTAGCATCCCCTGGTTCAATGGCAAGATAGCACCTCACCTTCCCCCCAAGTTGTTGCAATGCTCCTTTTGTCTGAGGACAGACCCCAGAACCTTATTAGCCCCAACTACCTGGAAGATTATCAGCTCAATAGTTTGCAATGGTTCCTTTATTATAATTACCAAATGTCATATAAATAAGCAGTTACTGACTTACGAACTCACTGTTTAACCAATAACCCTTGCTGGGAATTGTGATTCCTTTCCACACTATTGTGGAAGTACATAATTAAAGGCTTTTCAAATGGGCACTTCCTTCAGGCATTTGCCTGTAATAGCTCCTTCAAAGCTGTTAAGCTTTTATCATGGGAAGACCCAAGTAGAAAATACTCAGTTCACTCCTCATTGAGTTAATAGAGAACAAACTCATCTTTAAGATGGTGCTAACTTATTGCTGAGAATACATGGACAGCCTTGTAAAAAAAAGGTCTGGCTTGGGCTATTTGGGCAGAAAATCAAATTGCTTTTAGATCACACCTCGTTTAGTAATTAAATATTGACACTGACTGATCATCAGTGATTGTTTCTTCTGTCCCTTGGGAAGGAAATCTTGTCACACCCTTTTGTCCAGACTTTATTACTGTTCAGTGAGGGTCCTATAAAAGTAAAGTGGCATGTGTGTCCACTGGCTTTGACATATCTCATCCCTAAAGCACAGACCATATTATTTGATGCAGAGTAAGTATTTTAGGGGCATTAAATATATTGGTTCTGCCAAGGAAACCACAGCCAGAATTAGGAGATTGAGAGATAGATATCTGCCAAAGTGATGAACTCAAGAAAATCATGTGATATATGATACAGTTCATGTATACATCTGACACAATCATTATATGCAAGGTGTATCATATTTTAAAAAGTATTGGCATATTATGTTTGAGGTCTCAGTATATGTGGTTCAATTTAACCTGACCTGCTTAGTTTAAATCAAGAAACTGCCAAGTGTTCAGAACTCTGTCAAAAGTATCAGGCTAAGTGAGAGAGATGCAAAGATAAAAATGAAGTTTGTTCTCAGAGTCATTCACCTACATCAGAACTTTATTTTTACTAACCTCATGTCTTATCATTCCCACCAATTCTCTAGGTTTCACTACTTCAAATTTCTTCCCCAGTCTCAGAAAGTGCAGTTCCTTTTAAGGTTTCTATCTTCCTACTAGACTCTCTCCTCCTTCCTTCTGCCCAGACCTTATTAAAATGTCACCTCCTTGAGGAAACTTCCCGATTCATCCTCACACTATCTCTGCTTCTGAAGCACATTCAACAAGCATCTTTACCCAAAGCATTTGTGTATTTATTTATCTCCCCCTTGTACTGTGGGCTCCGTATAGATCAAGATTATGCCTGCCTGGTGGCTGTCTCTTTAGGGCTCTTGCAGAATACCAGGCACAAACAAGTTCCTAGAAGGATGTTGAGTAATGGTCCTCTACTTGACATCATTCCTTCTTCGAGAAAAGCTATGTTGCTCCTACTGCATTTCTGCTGTCCAGGCTTCATAGGCCATTGGAAGAGATACATAAATGCACAAACTAGGATTAGACAAACTCCATCAATGCTGTAATGGACATTCAAACAACAAGCAATGGGTAGGAGGGGACTTAAAGATATAGGGAAAAGGAGGAGGGAGGAAGGGAGAGGGAAAACAAGAAATTTGGAGGTGAGGCATTGCAGAAGGAGGAAAAGAGCCTGAGCTGAGTGGAAAGTGAATGGATCATGGAGAAAAGGGAAATACAGGATGGTGGTGTGGAGGGAGCATGGGGATGGTATGCGGAAGAACTGTGGGGGATCAGACACTACCATGCGGAATCAGAAAGGGAGGCTGGGGTAGGACTGACCTCTGAGGGGTAGGATTGCCAGCTGGGGACTCTGCAATGACTGACGGAGATTTGAGGTAGCAGAGAGTGACATCTGACCCCCCTCTGGGCTTTGTTTGGTAGACCAATAAACAAGCTATGAAGACTTGGTGTACAATGCTTTAGAACCAAAAACTCAAAGTATGCTTATCCAGAATTTAATCTCAGTCAATTGTAGTGAAATATGGGCCACTAGGATGTAAGAGATAAAAACAAAACAAAAGACTTGCAGGCAATCAGCTCCGGGCATTCCTTATTTTCCAGATCCTCAAGCATCCAAAGCTCTTGCACCATCCTCTATCTGGGACTGGTTTTCCCAGGTTTTCTCATGGCTGGTTGTCCTTTCATGAATTTCCCTGCTCATATATCATCGTTACGGAGGACTTTCCTAACCACGGTGTCAACAATAGCACCTCCATCATTCTACCCTTTTGTCCTGCTTTATTTTCCTTCAGAGCATTTTTTGACTACCTAACATCACAGTATGTCTATTTGTTTATTTTTTTTGTTATATATGTCCTCCAATACAGGCATAATCAAACTTTCTACAAAGAGCCAGATAGAATATTTTTAAATTTGCAGACCATATGGTCTCTGTTGTAACTCCTCAACTCCGCCATTGTAACACATAAGCAAGATAAAGAAAGGATAAATAAATAGATGTGGTTATGTTCCAATACACTTTTACTTACAAAAATAGGCTTTAGGGCAGATTTGGCCATGGGCCACAGTTTGCTAAGCCCTCCTCCACTAGGAAGCTCCACTGTCTATCTTGCTCACTCTTGGATTTCCAGAGTTCGGCACATAGTAGGCACTCAGAAAATAATTTTTAAAGAATGCATGAATTAACGGAGTCCTATGGAAGATAGATAAGTGTATATCACTATTATATCCATGTGATTATAGATGTATTCCCTTTGTAATGATTAATTTTATGTGTCAACTTGGCTGGGCCAACAGAGCCTGGAAATGTGGCTGAACATTATTCTGAATGTTTCTGTGAGAGTGTTTTTAGATGGGAGTCACATTTAAATAAATGAACTTTGAGTAAAACCGATTGCCCTCCATAATGTGGGTGGGCATTACCGAATCAGTTGAAGGCCTACAGATAACAAAAGACTGATATCTCCTGGGCTAGCGGGGATTCTGCCAGAAGACGGCCTTTGGACTTGAACTGCTACATTGAATCTTTTCTGGTCTCCAGCCTACTGGTCTACCTTGCAGCTTTTTAAAAATATATATATTTTATTGATTTTACACAGAGAGGAATTGAGAGGGATAGAGAGTTGGAAACATCAATGAGAGAGAAACATCGATCAGCTGCCTCTTGCACATCCCCCACTGGGGATGTGCCCACAACTAAGGTACATGCCCTTGACCGGAATCGAACCCGGGACCTTTCAGTCCACAGGCCGACGCTCTATCCACTGAGCCAAACTGGTTTCGGCTACCTTGCAGCTTTTGGACTTGCCAGACTTCATAATCACAAATCACACAAGCCAACACACACACACACACACACACACACACACACACACACACACACACACTACTGGTTCTGTTTCTCTAATACACAGCATATTTACTTCACTGACAAAGTAGGAAACCAGTTGGTTCTGTAAAATTGGAAGCCTTATACTTGGTCATGTGCTGTCACAAGAGAGCTTTCAATGATGCTCTGGAGTTCAGGAAGATGTTTCTACCCACCTCCAACTCTGCATCCATTCAACCAGAGGGGGTACCCTACCTGAGAGCCATACAGCACTGCTCACTGCTATTGGCTGAAACTTTCACACCTTGCCATTTCTATCTGAAATGGCATCCCGCCGTTTCTCACCTGGCTAATTCCTCTTCATTCTTTAAACGTTTCCCTGGGAGTCCGCACAGGAGAGAGACAGGTGCCCTTCCTGTAAGCCATTGCCTCACTACAGCACCATGTGAGAGATGTTGGTTCGCTTCTGTCTCCCCTAGGAGCACCAGGGACACCCTGATCATTTCTCTGTTCACCTCTTCCCACCTCCATTATCTGCGCCAGACTTGAAATAAAGGCACAAATGGGCCATTAGATCAAGAAACAAAAATATTTTAAGAAATAAAAAAAATTGTAAAATGGTTTGTTTACTTGCAGCCTGTGAGAATACAGCTTAGTATCACCCAAGGAAGATGCAAATTCCCAGGGTATTGGGAATCTGCTCTGGGGACCTCTGGTTGGGTAGAACTCCCTGTGACTTAAAATAAAATTACTCAGAGTGAACACTGACGGTGGAAAGAACTGCAACTACAGGGTGTGGCAAAAGTAGGTCTACAGTTGTTGATAAAGAAAATAACACAATAATTTATAAATAATAATACCTTGTGTTTCATGCACTTACAACTGCAAACTTTTTTTTTTGCCTCATCCTATATACACTCAGCTTTGCACCATTTTTCTTCCAGACCTTTCAAAACACGAATAAGGTGGGAGTGGGGTAGGAGGTGGAGTAATCAATAACTAGCCAGAACCTGGGCAATCACACTCAGCTTTCCCATTCCAACATGTTCAGCTGTACCTATAGGAGTCATTTGGAGACCCATATCTCTAATTTTTCAAAGGCATTCACAGGAAAAAAGAATTCGCTGCAGTGAACAGACAACTTAGCTGAAACACATCTGATCCATTAAAGGCAGGCTCACCTGGTTGACAAGAGCTCGAGCTCGTACACAGTGTCCTGAGCAGATGGCTTCTAACTAGACTGAATTTAGTTCAAGCAGATCATAAAACCGCCCAAAACTGGTTTGGCTCAGTGGATAGAATGTCGCCCTGCGGACTGAAGGGTCCCAGGTTCAATTCCAGTCAAGGGCATGTACCTTGGTTGCGGGCACATCCCCAGTAGGGGGTGTGCAGGAGGCAGTTGATCGATGTTTCTAACTCTCTATCCCTCCCTCTTCCTCTCTGTAAAAAATCAATAAAATATATATATTAAAAGATGGCCGAAACCGGTTTGGCTCAGTGGTAGAGCGTCAGTCTGCGGACTGAAAGGTCCCAGGTTCGATTCCGGTCAAGGGCATGTACATTGGTTGCGGGCACATCCCCGGTAGGAGGTGTGCAAGAGGCAGCTGGTCGATGTTTCTCTCTCATCGACGTTTCTAGCTCTCTATCTCTCTCCCTTCCTCTCTGTGAAATATCAATAAAATATATTTTTTTAAATAAATAAAAAGATGTAAAACCACTAGAGGCCCAGTGCACGAAATTCGTGCATGGGGTGCTTAGGAGGGTCCCCTCAGCCCAGCCTGCATCCTCTCCAATCCAGGACCCCTCAGGGGGATGTCCAACTGCTGGTTTAGGCCCTATCCTGGACACCCCTCTCACAATCCCTGACCGCTGGCTCCTAACTGCCCCCCTGCCAGCCTAGTTGCCCCCAACTACCTCCCCACCCCGACCAGCCTGGTCACCCCTAACTGCCCCCCTGCCAGCCTAGTCTCTCTCAACTGCCCTCCCCCCACCTGCCTGGTCACCCTTTACTGTCCCCCTGCCAGCCTAGTTGCCCCCAACTGCACCCCCCAGTCCGATCACCCCAGGCAGCCTGCTGTTCAGTCCTTTGGTCGCCCCTCACTAACCCCCCTGCTGGCCTGGTCACTCCAAGCAGCCTGTTCTGTCATCTGTTCTGTTGCGATGGTCACGTAGGCTTTTATTATTATAGATAGGCTCCCTGGTTGTTTCGTTGGCTTGCTCTAGAACTATTGTGGTTCGTACTTTTATTTCTCAGCCTCAGTTTCTGCATCTGTAAAACAGGGCCAAGGATTCCTACTGGCTGCCACTCTGGAGGGTAATGCAAACCATAGAGCCAGTTGTCTGTAAAGCACTTTGTGTTTCCATTACTTCCTCTGTGCATCTGAAGTAGGATTATTATTACTGGAAAAATGTCAGCGATCATCTGAAGGGGTTATTTCAATCAAAATGCTTTCTTCAGGAACATTTCATAAAGGAAAAGCAGAAGCACACACAATCTCCTTGGAACTATCATAATTAGTCCCAGTAACAGTTGGGCCTTTTTATTTTCAGTTCATTTATAGTCAGATTCTATAAAATTGAAAACATCCAACATCTGGGCCAAAAACTTGTACAAAGCCAGAGAGCCCCCCAAATGGGCATATGTGGGCTTCAGTGGCATAGCAGCCAGATGTACTTTTTGCCTCAACTACTCTTTTCAACCTTTAGAAAAAAGATTATAATTGAATTTTCACACTTACAAAAGCCCTTGTTTGGATTACTTCTCTACTTTTAAAAAAAAATCTCTTTCTGATTAGTTGCACATTTAAGACTCCCAACAATCAGAAATTTCTAGAAAAGCAATCTCGGAAGAATGTACAAAAGCATTTGGAGTTCCAGTTGTAACCATGTAAACTTTTACAAGGACAAATAGTAGTTAGCAATGATTGTTCCTTCATTAAGGGTGGGCCCCGTTTGAAGCACTTAAAAGGTATTATGCCATTTAATCTTTGCATCCAGTCCATGAAATAGGTTCTATTATCTTCTCCATTTTACAGGGAAAGAATCCAAGGAACAGACAGATTAGGTAACTTGCCCAAAGCACCATTAGTACAGAAAAAAAAAAAAAAAAGCAAAGTGTTTGGGTTGCATCTTGATGTTTAAAGAGAAATTTTCCTTAAGTCAACCTTAATACAGCAAGAACCTGAGACAATCTTTAATATAATAACGTTATCCCGATGAGATTAAATCTCTTTCTTTCCTGGGAAGAGCTGCATAGAGCCTTTGACACGCCTCTCAGAGATCAGACAGTGTGGGCTTCAGGAAACAATTTGACTCCAGAATTGGCCCCGATTTCTGCCATCTTCTTTGTTATTCCGGGGGAAGAAAACACACACACACACACACACACACACACACACACACACACACACTAACTTTTCCCAGCTATTTGCTGAAGAAGAGCTGTTGTTTTCAGCATCCTACCCAACACTATCTAGGAGCTTTTTGGGAAGCAGGGGGATTTGCTGGGTGGCCAACCAGCCTTGGCACACCTGCTAGGAGGGGGGGAGGGAGGTCCATCGAAGAGCTTTGTGAACAAGGATAAAAACAGCACATTAGTGTTGCCTTGTTTCATGAGAAGGAAACACACACAACAGAACCTAATTACAAAGTCTCATTTTGCAAACCCAAGGTAACTTGCGGCCTGGGGCTCAGGCCCAACCCCCGAAGGGTCCTCCGCCACGTGCCTTCAGAAGGAACATCGGATTCGACTCCAAGGTCTGGGTTAGATAAAACCGGAAGGGTTTATGTGCACAGCATTTAACTTTAAATATTTCTTCATGGAAATTTACAATGCACATAATTTACATATTCAATACCAGTGACAATTTACTTCTCCCATCTGAGCAGGGCTTTCAACTATGCCACTTGAACTAAATTAATAAACAGTAATTACAGAATGTTGTGTGAGCTAGCTGTTGATGTTGAGCAGATTCTAATCAACACCTTCTTTTAAGGGCCAATTAAAGCTGAATGTATGCAATATAAACATCTTCGAGTATTTAGACATGAGGCACAGAACAAGGTAAAAGAAAATTAAAATCTGAACAATTAGACAAGACATGAGCCAGTCAAATCTAGAGATATCAACCCTTTTCAGCCAGTCTCAAAGGTCATGTTAATTTCTTCAAAAGGGGAGATTTGTGGTGAAATGGGGAGGATTTCCAAGGATTCATTTGGCCAAATCCCATCCATTTTGAGATTTCTTCAAATTTTGTGTTTATTTTCCATACCCTTTAAATTGCCTGGCATTTTTTAAAATTACCTCAAAACACTTTTTTCTCCTTAATTCGTGTGCATCTCAGTGAAAACTTAATCTCCATATTTCTGACTTACTTCATGTATGCATCATCTATCTGTGACTTGGTACCTGAGAAACCTTTCCCTAAGTCTCATTTTTGGCCATCCAGGCGTTTCGCAAAGCACAGAGTGTGCCCAGGCCCCTCTCTGGGGTTTCCGTCCCAAATAAATAGAACACACCACTCACTGAGGAGAGGGACTTGTTATAGCCGTGGGCAAACTACGGCCCGTGGGCAAACTACGGCCCGCGGGCCGGATCCGGCTCCTGCGGCTGTTCTATCCGGCCCATGGAGCTGAAAAGAGCGGAGGGTTCTCTTGCTCTCCCCTTTGCTCCTTCACCAGCAGCCCAAGATGAGAGTGCCAGCATGGCCAGGTTGCTTTTGTTCCGGCCCTCTGGCCCAGTTTAAGAACCCATTGTGGCCCTCGAGTCAAAAAGTTTGCCCACCCCTGGACTAGAAGCTGTGGGAAGAAGAAATCAAGCAGCTTCTTAATCACCTGCTGTCCTCAGAATCAACTGCTTCTGCTTCATAACATGGCAGCATCCCGGGCCGGCTTCATGGCTCTGGAAAGTGAGTAAAGGGGAGACATTCCACTAATGATAAAATGGTTTTGTTTTTTGTTGTTGTTTGTTTTGTTAATCTTCACCCAATAATATTTTTCCATTGATTTTTGGGAAGAGTGGAAGAGAGCGGGAAAGAGAGAAATATCGATGTGAGAGAAACAACATTGATTGGTTGCCTACTGCACAAGTCCTGATCAGGGCCTGGGCCCCGGAGGAGCCTGCAACCAAGGTACGTGGCCTTGAGCAGAATCAAACTTGGGACCCCTCTTTGGTCTGCAGGCCGATGCTCCATCCACTGAGCCAAATCGGCTAGGGCAATGGTAAAATGTTTTGGATAACAGAGCTGTAATAGTGCATGGTAGTGAATGGGTTTCTTCAATAGCTGGGAGACATTGGTAACCACATTGCTTCCAAAATACCCATATCAAGAGGTTGGAATGGGAGCAAGTTGCCTGTAAATGCCACTTTCCATGGCACAGAAGGAGGCATCCAGGTGAGAAGTCTGGGATCAGCGTCATAGTCAGAATATGTGCATTAGGACACATAACCCTGCCTTCCCCTTTCTATCCCAGCCCCCAAGGCTGACCCTCAGCAATGCCCTCAGGATACTTGACTCCTCCTTTTAGAACGCACTCCCTTCCTCTTTCCCTCTTTTCTACTATAATTTCCCTTTTCTCTCCCCTGGACTTGCCTCTTCTCTCAAGGCTAGCCTCAGGCTTGTTATCCCAGTCTCCCTCCCCCCTCCATCCTTCTGTAATCCATCTTGTTAAAAAATTACCCATAAATTGTTTGGAAGTAACACCCGAAAGAGCTGACTTTGGTTAGTTACCCATTCCATTGACAGGCATGCTCATCTCCCCCCATAGGCAGAATATGAGCTATCTGAGGACACAGATTTTGCAATCATATGGCTTCTCCACAGCACCTAGCATAGGCCTATTTCTGTGAATAACCACTAAATGAATATTTGTTGGATGAATATGAATGAAGCTTTTTTTAAAGTCAACAAAATGAAAGTCTCTGTCTCTGGCTTCAAATATTTCCTCAATAACATTTGGAAGTATAACGATAGACTCTGTGCCAGAAATGAACATTCTAAGGTAGTTCTTATTCACTTGTTACATATTAAAGTGGGAGAATTATGAAGCCACGGGGCTGAGAGGGACCGAAGGAAATCATTCCCACAGTCCTGCCTCTGAAGAAGACTACTAAATAAACTCTGGAAAAAATAGTTGCTAATTTTTGCTCTGTACATAATCATAAGCACAGTACTAAATAGCATCTCTTGCTGAGTGCTCACTACAGAAAGGAAAGGACCCTCTTTGCTGTCACTGAGGCCTTTATAAACCCACTACAGGCCTGGTGCACAAATTCATGCACCAGCGGGGTCCCTCAAACTGGCCTGTGGGAATGGGTCAAAACCAGCTCTCCAAATTCCCCTGAGGGATCCTGGATTGCAAGAGGGCACAAGCCAGGCTGAGGGATCCCACCGATGCATGATGGGGGCTGGGGAGGGATGCAAGAGGTTGGCCAGCCAGGGAGGAACCACAGGAGGGTTCCAGGAAGTATCCAGCTTATCTCACTCAGTTCTGATTAACTAACCCCAGCAGCAAGCTAAACTACTGGTTGGAGCATCTTCCCCCTGGTGGTCAGTGCACATCATAGCAACTGGTCAACTGGTTGACTGTCTGCCGCCTGGTGGTCAGTGCATGGCATAGCAAGCAGTTGAGTGGCCTTAGCATACATACCATGTTTCCCCGAAAATAAGATATCCTCCGAAAATAAGACCTACTTACAGGTTTCCTTCTGAGTGAAATATAAGGCATCCCCCTGAAAATAAGGCCCCCAGGCTCTGTCTCAGAGTGAAAATTAATTTAATGTAAACTGTTCGTTAGGGCCGTCCCAATTGGCATCTAGCAACCAGTGACGTTACTGCTCTGTGAATGGAGAGAAATCAGCGTGGAAACTTTGTGAAACCTACACTGCAAGAACTTGTGACTTGGGTGAAGAATTCATGGGAGAAAATCACTGACAGTTGCATTGCAAATGCACTGCGAGCAGGCTACCTTGACAAGAAGTACTCACTTAAAGACAGTGCTATTGCTAAACATGAGAAATTTGGTCCACTGATTCTGAAAGAAATGGAGTCACAAGAAATTCACCAGGAAAGTCAGGAATTGGATTGTTATGATGATGTTCCAGAAGACGATGACATGATTGTCATTGAATAAATGAGTAAATTCTTGATACTGTAGGATTCACAGTTTGTCTGGTTTGTGTTGACAACTACTGTACCACCGTACCATATACAGATAATAAATTTTCTTTATTTTCATTTAACAATAAATGTGTACCATATTCTTCTTCATGGAAAAACAAAACATCCCCTGAAAATAAGACCTAGCGCATCTTTGGGAGCAAAAATTAATATAAGACACTGTCTTATTTTCGGGGAAACAGGGTATCATTAGCATATTATGCTTTCATTGGTTGAATACCTGACCCGTCCACCGGGCACTTAGCATATTAGGCTTTTATTATATAGGATAACGGAGTCATCCTCCCGGGACAACAGAGCATTAAGTTTCTAGCCAGGCTTTGGTATCAGAGAATCCAGGTTTCCAGTCTTAGCTTTACTGAACATTAACTATACTAGAGGCCTGGTTCACAGATTCGTGAATGGGAGGGGGGTGTCCCTCAGCCTGGGCAGCACCCTCTTGCAATCCGGGACCCTTCAGGGAATGTAGCAGTGCCTGAAGCATCAGGCAGCCAGGGAGGAGCCCAAACTGGGCTGGGTGCTGCCCAGCTCGGCACTTGTTGCTCTCACCACGCTCTTGCTGTGCTCTTGCCACTCTTGCTGCTCTCTCACCTCTCTCACTGCTTGCCACACTTTTGCCTCTCGCCATTCCTTAGCACTGCCATGAAGGCAGAGGCAGGAGAGGCTCCCACCACCATTGCTGTGCTTGCCAGCCATGAGCCCAGCTTCTGGCTGAGCAGTGCTCCTGCTGTGAAAATGCATTGACCATCTGGGGAGTAGCTCCTGCATTGAGCATCTCCCCCTTAGTGGTCAGTGCACATCATAGCAACCTGTAATTCCAGTCTTTCTATCATAATGGTCACTTAGGCTTTTATATATATAGACTAGTGGCCTGGTGCACAAATTTTGTGCAGGGGGGTGTCCCTCAGCCCAGCTTGTACCCTCTCAAATCAGACATCCCTCTCTCAATCTGGGACCACTGGCTTCTAACCGTTCACCTGCCTGCGTACCTGATTGGCCCTAACTGTCTCTGCCTGCCTGCCTGCCTGATCACCCCCAACTGCCCTCCCCTGCTGGCCTAATCTCACCCAGTATCTGTCTCTCTTTGTTTTTCTCAGCAGTCCTCCAGACCTCCTTGCCTCCCTGTCTCCCTCTTCCTCTTTCCCGGCTAGGAGGAGGTGGGCCAGTGGGAGACTCTGCCCACCCTCCCTTCTATCCAAGCCTCTTCAGTTTTGTTTCCTCATTCTGAGAAAGGCTCCAAGAGTGAGCTGTAGTGAGGGAAAGAAAGGGTGAAAAGGCTTTGAGCTGGTGGGTGCTGTGTGTGTCTGTGTGTGTATGCGGTTGTGAGTGAGTATGAGTGCCGGCCCCGCCTCCCCTGTCCCACAAGTACCCACCCACCAGAGCCTGCTGTGCACAGCCTGGGCGTAAGGTCGAGCCTCTAGTTGTTGTGGATGTGATGGTCCCAGAGTTTTTATGTATTAGGATGATCTTGAAGAAAATGCTCAAAGGCCCTGAGCCTTTAACAGTATCCTCCCTGTGGAGTTGTTATAAAGGTAAGGTCAGACATATAGGTCAATGAAAAATAATTAAAAGTCCAAAAACAAATCCTTACATTTTTATGGTGAATTAATTTTCTACAAGGATGCCAAGACAATTCAACAGGAAAGAATCTTCTTTCAACTAAGGGTGCCAAGACAACTAAATATCCATGTGCAAAAGAATTAAGTCAAACCCCTACTTTACAGCATATATGAAAATTAACTCAAAATAAATCATACATGTAAATATAATAGCCAAATTATAAGAGTCTGAGAAGCGAACATAGGAGTAAATTGTTATTACATTGGGTTAGGCAGTGATTTTCCAGATATTAAATCAAAAAGCACAAAAGACAAAAAAAGAAATAGATCAATTAGACTTTATGAAAATTAAAGAATTTGTGGTGTCAAAGGACATTCTCAATGTGAAAACACAACCACAGAATAGGAGAAAATATTTCCATATTACATCTCTGATAAGGAATTTATATCCTGAATATGCAAAGAACTCTTAAAATTGAATAACAAAAAGACAATAACAAATAATTCAATTTAAAAATAGGCAAAGGAGCCCTGGCTAGTGTGGCTAAGTTGGTTGAGCATTGTCCCAAGCATGTAGAGGTGGAAGGTGCAATTCCCAATCAGGACACATGCACACTTGATCCCTAGCAGGAGTTGTGCAGGAGGCAGCCAGTTGACATTTTTCTCACACATTGGTATTTCTCTCTCCCTGTTTCTCCATTCCCCTCTCTCTAAAATCAAGGAAAACATTTTTTAAAATATATTTTTATTGACTTCAGAGAGGAAGGGAAAGGGAGAGAGAGATAGAAATATCAATGATGAGAGAGAACCATTGATCAGCTATCTCCTCAACCCCCCAGTGGGGATCAAGCCCGCAACCCAAGCATGTGTGCTTAACCAGAATCAAACCTGGGACCCTTCAGTCCACAGGCTGATATTCTATCCAGTAAGCCAAACCAGTTAGGGCAATAAAAACATATTTTTTTAAATAGGCAAGGAATTTGAATAAACATTTCTCCAAAGAAAATATATATATGGTAAATAAGCAAATGAACAGTTGTTCAACACCATTAGTTATTAGGGAAATGTAAATCCAAACCACAATGAGATACCACTTCACACTCCCTAGGATAGCTAAAATAAAAAAGATAGACAATGGTAGTCTGGCAATTCCTCAAAAAGTTAAACATAGAATTAGCATATAACTCAGTAATTCCACTGTCATGTAAATATCTATAAATATAAAAACATATGTCCACTAAAACACCTGTACATTAATGTTCATAGTAGCATTATTCAGAATACAGTAGTCCCCCTTATCAATGGTTTCACTTTCTGCATTCTCAGTTACCCATGGTCAACAGTGGTCTAAAAATATCAAATAGAAAATTTTAGAGATAAACAATTCCTAAGTTTTAAATTTTGCACCATCCTGAGTGGTGTGATGAAATCTCTCTCTGTCCCATTCCTTCCCACCTGGGACATGATTCATCCCTTTGTTCTGTGCATCCACAATGTATATGCTACCCATCTGTTAGTCACTTAGTAGTCATCTCTGTTATCAGATATTTTGAGAAAAAGAAAGCACATTTACATAATATTTATGACAGTATATCATTATAATTAGTCTATTGTGTTATTAGTTATTGCTATTAATCTCTTAATGTACCTAATTTATAGATTAAATTTTATCATAGGTCTATATGTATAGAAAAACCAGTATGTATAGCTTTAGGTGCTGCCAGCATCCACTGGGGGGTTTGGAACGCATCCCCTATGGATAAAGGGGGCTACTGCACTCAAAAAGTGGGGAACTCAAATATCCATCAAATGATGAAGCAACAAAATATGGCATATCCATACAATTGAATGTTCTTTGGCAATAAGAGAATATAAAGTATTGATATTTCCTCAACATGAATAAACCTTTAAATTATACTAAGTGAAATAAGCCATATATTGAATTATTTCAATTATGTCAAATGTTCTATAATAAGAAAATCCATAGAGACAGAAAGTAGATTAGTGGTTTCCAGAGGCTATAGGGATGAGGAGAATAGGGAGTAACTGCTGATGAATATGTTTTTCTATTTGGGGAGATCAATATGTTCTGGAATTAGATAGTGGTGATGATCACACAGTCCTGTGGGTATACTAAAAGCACCGAATTATACATTTCAAAGGGGTGAATATTATGGCATGTAAATTATATCTCAGTAACGCTATTATAAAAATAATTAAGAACTTTAAAAGAAGATTAAATGAGATACTTGGTACATGCTAAGTGCACAATAAATGCTGGTTAATATCATAATGTTTGCCTCTGTTGTTTATGTGTTACTCTTATTCTGCTGTAATGTCCACATTGATTTCTGGACATTAAAACATGGTCTCCTTAAAGATACGGTCCATGACTTGCTTAGCACCCATGCCTTGTTTACTTCTCTCTTCCGAGTCCCTGGAGAGATGTTTCACATAGAAAAAAAAAACTATATGTCACATAACAACACGAAATATAACAATAGACAAGTTAAAATGAATGAGTGAGCAAGTGAGATTTTTCAGAGACATATTTAGCACTTCTGTATTATGCTGGACTTGGGCTTAGACATTTTCAGAAAAACACAGACCAATCTGCATGGATGCTAACAGTTCCAGGGACCCTCCACAGATATTTGAAGCTCGGGGTTTGGAGGGAGAAAAAGAAGGGAGAAAACAAAGATGAGTGAATTCAAGGGGTCATCTTTGAGGTCTCACATGGTCTAACTCATTTACTGAGTTTCTGTCCTTCTGGGTTAAAGTTCTTTGTAAATTAACAAATCCAAATTTCAGCACACAGAAAAGCTCAGAACTAATAAGAAATCCAAAGTTTTTAATTCTGTTTATCCTAAATCACAATGTTCACACAATAAGCTTCAAACAGCTCTTTCCTAGCTCCTAGGATATAATTTTGTAATTCCACTCCTATTTTACATAGGACTTCACTCTCCCTCCCTGATCCCATGAGAGATTGGCTATCAGTTACAACATATTTCCCGCTAAGCCTGCATATGGCCTAAAAATCCTTCTCAACACAACACTCCCAAGAAACCACTACTGACCTACTTGACTTACCTATTGCTGCATAACAAATTGCTCCAAAACTTAGTAGCTTAAAATGGCAACCATTTTATTATTGCTCATAATTCTTGGGGTTGACTGGGCCTAACTAGACGGTTCTTCTATCCCCTGGAATGATGCCTGGAATGAAATTATCTGAAAGCTTAACTAAACTGGAATTTCCAAGATGGCTTAAGTACATGGATGACAGTTTGTGTAGGCTTTCAGCAGAGAGCTTAGATGGAGCCATTGACTGGATAACCTTCTCTCTGTATTATATTATAGCATGGCAGATGGGCTCCAAGAGTTGCCAGTCCTAGAATATCAACCACTCCCACCATATCCTATTGGTCGAAGTCAGTCATAATATCAGCCCACATTCAAGTGGAAGAGAAATAACCTCTACCTCTTAATGTAAAGAGCAGTTTGTGCCTACTGCTAGGAAAGAAATTGTTGGGAGCCGACTTCTGAGTGCTTCTACAGTCTACTATCTGACCACAGAAATTCATGTTCCTCTCATATGCAGAATATGTCTCCTCCCTCCCTAGATTCCCCAAAGTCTCACCCTATCATGGTTACAGCATCACTGCAAAGTCTGAAGTTACATTACAGGTAAAGTGGCAGATGGTCCTTTGGGTACGGTCTCTCAAGTACCAGAACCTAAGAAATAAAGTTAACTTTTCTATTCCCCACACACCAATGAAAAAGGGACAGGATGACCACAATAGACACTTCCGTTCATACGTAGGGGAGTGGTATAGGAGGCACATAAAAGTCACTGATTCATAGCAATGCTGAAATCATCCAACTCTAAACTCAGGGAATGTTTCTGGAGAAGCAGTTTTCCATGGCTCTTGGCTCTGCCCTCTGAGCTCTTGGCTTCACCCTCTGAATCTTTCTTTCTTTTCTATTAGAAATGCTTTATGATTGCAGTGGAATAGATTTCTCAATCTGCTTTCTGACCGCTAGAGGTTAGGACTTCAGAAACTTCTTCTGATTTTGAACTATGTCCAAGCTTATATAATCATTTTACAATTTTTTTAGACTTCCTACATATGAAATTATAATTCAATCCATCCAAAATAACCCACAACCATAAATTTTTCTAAAATAAGTTTCTTTCTGCCTTGGGCTGGGGGTCAGGGTACTATGGGAAAATGCCACTAAAACTCTTAGAAACTCTTTTGTCTAGCTGAGAGAGCATAGGAAGCAAACCCTTAAGATTTCTTGGAATCCCTTTGTCTAACTCCACAGGACACAAACTTAAATCTAGCTGAGGTTTCTCAAAGGATCTTACAACCACATCTTTGATCCAATCTTGACCTTCAAGGTCATATTTTACTGGCAATGCCATGGAATTAATCTTGGCTTTCAGGTTTTAATTTAATCTAAGGATCCTTGATATGCTGAAGAGGTTGAGAATGAGAGACTATTTTATTTTCCAACTCATATCCTGGTTTGGGAATGTTTCCTCCTGCTTTTGCTTGAAAATTAAACAGTTCCTTCTTTAATTTATCTCCTTTTATTTGTACAATGTCAGGCACCACTAAAACCAATTACTTGGCCTTTTCAACATTCTACCTGATAATCTCCTCAGGAAAATCCTCAGGTTCATTAGATATATATTTCATATCTTCCATGTTATTGCAGTGCCACTTACTGCCACTACATAATTCAGGTCACCTGTTTTCTAGCCTCTAGCAGAGTTATTCTCCCTTCCATCAACATTCTATCTCAAGACCGTTCTGGACTACACGCACTGCCTGGTTCCAAAGGCTTATGTTTTTGTTATAGCATTGTCTCACTTGTAGGTAAAAATTATTGTTTTAATAATCTATTAATTATTTTAAAAACTACTACAACCATTTTTATTGTTTCTCACAATTCTGTGGGTCAGGAATTTGGACAGGGCAGAGCAGAGATGATTTATCTGTTCTTCATGTCCTTTGCTGGGACTAGAACATACAGAGCAGCTTCTTCATTTGCATGTCTAATGGTTCAGCTAGGGTGGCTCAGAGGGGCATAGGATGGATGGAATGAGTTGTCTGAGGTCATATGCCTGAAGTCTCAATTGTTGGCTGGATTCCTGGTTCTCCTTCATGGAGTCTCAGGGTCTCTCCTTTACCACATGGCCTCTCCATGTGGTCTCTCTTAGCAGCACAAACAGACTTCTTATAGAAGATCTCAGGACTACCAGGAGCAAAAAGCAAACACTGTCAGGCCTTTTTAAGGCTTAGGCCAAAACTGGCGCAACCCTACTTCTACTTGGTTAAAGCCAGTTAGAGGAACATCCAAGATTTGAGGAAGGGAGTTACACATGGTGTGAATACCAGGAGGAGTGAGTCCTTGGGGGGCACCATTATAACCGACTGCCACACACTCACTTTTATTAAAAGTGATTCCATGAACCAGAAAAACTTAAGAACCTAATTTCACATAGAATTATGTGACACACTTTTCTGTCATTCCAACACCAACTTACAACTTGCCTTGAACCCCATCTTCCCACTTCAGTGATGATCCATCATGTATGTCAAAGTTAAGAGCCATCCAGTTTTGTTACTCCACTGCATGATCCTTTTTGCTCCTCTTTTTCTTCTTGCCCTTCTTTTCTTTCCTTCTCCATATCCTTCCATTTCAGCCCACATCCTGAATATTTTACCTTTTTTAAAAACATGGCATCCATATCCCTGGGCATTTCTAACATTGATTGGTCAGTAACAGATAAGATGTTATAGGCAGCCGAAACTGGTTTGGCTCAGTGGATAGAGCATTGGCCTATGGACTGAAAGGTGCCAGGTTCGATTCTGGTCAAGGGCATGTACCTTGGTTGCGGGCACATCCCAGAGAGGGGTGTGCAAGAGGCAGCTGATCGATGATTCTCTCTCATCGATGTTTCTAACTCTCTATCCCTCTCTCTTCCTCTCTCTGTAAAAAATCAATAATATATATATATATATATATATATATATATATATATATATATTTTAAAAGATGTTATAGGCAGAAGATTATTTCACACCCATGAAGTAACTTAATCTGAGATCACAACTAGTAAATTACTAGTATACTCAAACACTAGCCCTTGTTTCTGTGTACCTTTTTTCTCACTCAAATATATGCTTTCTCTTGACAACAACCAGAATGGAGTTGACTAACATTGTAGTGTGTTATTTTGATTAATTTATTCCAGTGATTTTTCAATAATCTCATATGTGAAAGTACAGAAAAATTTCCCTTTAATTTACAGTTTTCTGTTCCATGTTATATGTATTCCAAATGGAAAAGTGGACTTTCTTTATATGGATGCAGCCACTCACAGATATCATCAGCTCCTCTTGCTAATTCAATCCATTAAGTGTCAAATGGACCAGATGCCCAGCTAGGTTCAGTGATGAACACAAAGAAGAGTGAGACAGATTGTCTGGCCTCAAACTGCTTACCCTGCAGTGGGGGAGACAGATAAGAACATATACAAATAAGAAGAGGCAGCCAAGCATTAGACTATAGATCTAATAGCCTGGGCTCTGCCTTCAATTCCTTCTAGAACTCTCTATTCTTGCTATTTCTCCCTTGTTGCTTTTCTTAAATAAAGAAACCAAAAGGGCAAAAGTGAAAGTAGATGAGCCTCTCACTCCAGCTTCTTGTCCTGTTTCCCTTATTCCTTACATGCATTTGTCTTCCTCTTTCTGTTCTTTGACCCAGTGAATGGGCACTTGTCCATTTTGGCCTCCTCTGCTTCAGCTTTCTGAGCTCTGGCCCCTTCCTCTCCTCCTCCACTACTTCACCCAAGGAGTCTGTGCTATTGGCTGATATGTCCACACTCCGTGCGAGGCCCTAGAGGCATAAAGATGAATCTAATCACTGTCTAGAGAAAGCTTGCTTACCAAACTTTCTATCTCCCAAGGATCTATCTAGCCTTCATATTTCAGTTCTCTTTTTATTTCTCCCACTCTTTCTCTTCAAACTATTTTTATTTCCACCCCAACTGCTGTGAGAGGCCTCCTATGAGAAGGAAATTATCTATAATGGAATAGGAACATTAAAAGCCTCAGTTTCCTTGGAAATTATTGATCTCATGAGGGGTTCATATTGGGTTTTGAATTTTGAGGACTAAACTATGAGAAATTTTGTTTTTCTAATCAGGCTATTTTAATACTTACCATTTCTCACTCTTCTTCAGAGATTGTTTTTTAAACTTCATGCTACAAGAATTTTCTATAATCTCCAATCAATGTAAGATTATGAAGGGACACCTTTTCAAATCCCGAAACTTGAGCTAAATATCTCTAAGGTAGGAAGCGTGGAAGCGCTCAATACCCACATCTCTGTGTGGGCAAGCCTGAATGTGCCAAGGGATAGGTGGTCGCTCAGCTGCTCTGTGTGAGCCTCTAGTATGCTGCCCAAGTTCAAGGGTATGCTAGTAATAGTTATCAGTTCTTGATCATTCATTTATTCACATAAATATATTCTGAGAACCTACAATGTAGGAGGCACTAACTTGTATGTTGGGATGATAACAATGACTAAGACAAACACAGCTCATGCTTTGGTGGAATTTTCAGTCCAGCTAGAAATATGGACAATCAAATATGCACAGTAGTCCCTAATAGCATCCTGCATGTTATGATATCACTCACTATGTACCAGGCTCTCTGCTAGCTGTGCTATATTCTTATCTAATTTAATGTTCACAACACCCCTAAAAGCTCAGCACCATTATTCTCTCCACTTTACATCTGAGGAAACAAAGACAGAGTAGTGAAATAACTCACCCCAAATCACAGAGCTGTGAACTCTATTCTGTCAGACTCCATAACCAGAGTTATTATCCGCCACACCACACCGTCTCACACAAAATGGAAAGATGGTACCTTGCTTGACATCATAAACTGACTGTGGTCAGGATTGGGGAAAATTAAAAGAAGCAACATCAGCAGTGTCTTGAGCTACTCACCTGCAGAGAGCTCTCTTATGAGAATTGGGAATAAGATAACAGCATGTTTTTAAAAGGTCATTCTCCCTGACCCCAACCATTTTGTAATTCTAAGAGTGAAAGGATCTCTGCAAAATGAATAAAAGTGACAAGAGAAATGTTTTCTAAAAGGTTTTCACTCATTTTCACAAAGGCTATATATTCATATTTCCAAGGCTTTGTCATAAACTCAAGACTAAAAATAAAATAAAGACCAGCCCCCATTCGTAAGAAGAAAAAAAAGAGAGGCAAAGAAAGAAGGGACTGCACACAAAAGCACAGTTTTAAAATTCTGATTCCGGCCAAGGTCAGTAGACTGCCCAGGTCCAGACAACCCCAACTGGAACTCAAAGTTTGTAAATGCCTCACATCTCACTCCCTGGGGTGTGATGGGACATATTCCTATGGCAGTTGTTACCACTTAACAGGTCAGAAAATAGATGCTATTCTTTGATTTTCCTGGCAAGACCTCCTTTTACCAACAGAAAAGGATAAAAACTTAATTCTTACAAAAAGAAGCATTCTCAAGAAAGTGAATCTAAAAAATAATCTACTTTAGCAAAACTTGCTTCATAAATAATTTTCTGCTATAAATTTTGGGTTTATAAATGATATTTTAAGGCAACTTCTGCAAGGACAACTTGCCAGAATGCTCAGAATAACCAGCAGAGTGATTTTTTTGCATTTCACCTACCTGGGCCTCAGTTTCCTTTTCTATAAATGAGAATATTTGGGCTTTATAATTCTCCTTCTGGGTCCAATAATTTGTGAATGCATTCCATGAACTCAAATTGAATAGTTCCTTATCCTGATCATCTTTCCAACAGATGCATTCCCATAGGAAACCAGTCTCCATGAGCATTTATAGCAAACCATATTATGGCTGAGTGGGTAGGCCACCCAGCCTCGATGGCCTTCCTCATGCCAGGAGACGTATGAGATTGGGAAAAACGTAAGGGAAAATTAAAGTTTAAAATGGTTTATAAAACTTCCTGACCTGGGAAAACAGTCAGGCTCATATCAACTAAATTTAAAGGGAAGAAAACCACATATTATGATCTATGTCATGAAGGTAATATTTTAAAAATATTAATCCTCTGTATACTTTTTACCTCTTCTTTTAAATTATGTTTCATAGCAGCCACTCTGCCTCTTGAATACAAAGGAAGTAGAGAGAGTCACTTCAGGAGGGAGAAAGTAATGGTGTGTGTGTAGGTGGGGACAGAAGGTGGGGATTCTTCCACCAGAATGAAGAGAAAAATTAAAATCTGTCCTTCTAACCCTCAGTGGATTGTAGGAAGCATAAAGGCACAGAGGGAGGGCAGAAATGATGGGACATGCATGCCGTGAATATTTTCTCTCAGCCAAAGTTTTTGAGAGTTAATCGTTGCTGCATAACTAGTTATCAAAAACTTAGCAGTTAAAATAGCATGCATTTATTACCTCCCAGGTCCTCTGCTTAGCATCTCACAAGGCTACAATCAAGATGCCAGCCCCACTGTGTTCTCATCAGGAGGCTTGCCCGGGGAAGAATCCCTCCCAAAATCACTCAGGTTGTTGGAAGTTTTTATTTCCTTTTGATAGTATAACTCAGGACCCTTGTTTCTTACTGGCTGATGGTTGTTGGCCCCTCAGATCTTAGAGATTACCCACAGTTCCTCCAGGTCATTCGCAATTCTTGCCACATGGATTTTACCAGCATGGTCACTTCATCAAGTCAGCAAGGTAGATCAGTAGAGTGAGTTTGTTAGAAAGATGGAGTCTTACAGAATGTAATACAATCACAGAACTGATATTCATCTCTTTGCCATATTCTGTTGGATAGAAGCAATTACAGGTTGCACATACATACAAGGGGTAGAGATTGTACAAGGGCATGTAAAACAGGAAGTGGGATTATAGGGGTCACCTTGAACTCTGTCAGACACAAATACCAAAAGACAGAGACCCTTGATCTTGTCTTAGTCTGGAGGGAGACTGTCTTCCAGAGTATGGCTCCCCCCCATGCCCAGCATGTGGTGCCATATCAGAGCAAAATCATGGTTAGACTGAATTAGTCTTCTGGAGTCTCCTTTTGGTATGGAAAGTATTCAGAAGTTCCTAGATGGTCTAGTGAAGAAACTAGAAAGTAACTTACTTGCTGGACAGTCAGCTTACCAGAGAGGTTATCACACTGGAGCAAAGTAATCCTGTGGCCAACAGCAGCCCAGGCCAGTCAGCACATAGGAATCACAGTCAGACCTCGGAAGAGCTGAGCTATTACCAAGCTGAGAGAGAGATCAAGTTTCCAATGGCAGCAGATGCCAGCTGGGCAAGTGCTAACAATACAGGGAAAGTACAAAATCCAGCAGAGCTAGTGTGGACTCAGAGAACCACCAAGAACCTGCAGAAAGACCTCTGGGACCACTCCCCATCACCATGGCAACAAAGTCACTTCCCCCAATCTTTCATCTTGAGGGGGATGATTCTGCCTGAACATTTACCTGAAAGAGATCATTTTAAACCAAAAGGAGACTGACATATTGTTAATTGGTTCATTTAAAGTTCACGTTTGTTTCTCTGCTACCCCCAGGCTGGAGGATGTTGAAGAAAATTCAGTCAGTTATAGAGAAATAAAGAAATTACATTTTCTTTGCACAATTGGATTGTGTGAGTAAATTCGTAATCTTGCTACACCTGCTATGTAACAGATACTATACACATATGTTTTCATAGAATTCTCCCACAATCTTATGAGGTAACTGTTATTATATTCCCATTTTACAAATGAAGTTGAAACTATGAGAGGTTAAATAATCTGTGCAAGGTCACACAGCTGGTAAGTGGAAAAGTTTGTGTAGAACCCAGAATTGTCTGATTCTAACTCTTTATCGCTGTATTAGTCAGAGTAGGACAACTCCTGTAACAAACATTCCCCAAAGCTCAGTGGACTTGCACCATGACATTTTTTAAAATATATATTTTATTGATATTTTACAGAGAGGAAGGGAGAGAGATAGAGAGCTAGAAATGTCGATGAGAGAGAAACATCGACCAGCTGCCTCCTGCACACCCCCTACTGGGGATGTGCCCGCAACCAAGGTACATGCCCTTGACCGGAATCGAACCCGGGTCCTTTCAGTCCACAGACTGACGCTCTACCACTGAGCCAAACCGGTTTCGGCACACCATGACATTTTGATTCTCATTCATGTCACAGTCCAGTAGAGGTTAATGGAGGGGTGCTTGCTCTCCATAGACATTCAGACACCCACACGCTTTCTATCCTCTGTCTCTGTCCTTCTCTTAACCTTCAGAGCCCTCTCCACTCAGGCAGAAAATAAAGGTGGAGAGACTGTAGAGGGTTGTGTAGAGTATATATATGAGACAGCCTTGAAATGGTGCACATCATTTCTACCCACATGTATAGGCCACAACTAAGTGACATAATGTCACCTAACTGCAAAGAAGGCTTGGAAAGGTAGTCTAGGTGCATGCCTCCAAGATAAAGGAATGGAATCTGGTAGGCACGCAGTATTCTTTGCCACAACCCCACATACTTGTACCCCAAAAGATGTATATGGCACCTTTCCCACCTCCCTCACTCCAGAAGTTAGAGTTTTCCATCATTAGATCTGAACGTCAAAATTCACAAAATTATTCAAATAAAATGGCAAATATAATATATATACTAGAGGCCTGGTGCACAAAATTAGTGCAAGAGGAGGGTCGTCCCTTAGCCCAACCTGCACCCTCTCCAATTTGGGATCCCTCTCACAATCCAGGACTGCTGGCTCCCAACTGGTCACCTGCCTGCCTTCCTGATTGCCCCTAACTACTTCTGCCTACCAACCTGATCACCCCCTAACCACTCCCCTGCCATCCTAATTGCCCCTAACTGCTCTCCCCTGCAGGCCTGGTCACCCCTAACTGCCCTCCCCTCCAGACCTGCCTCCCCAACAGTCCTCCCCTGCAGGCCTGGGTCCCCCCCCCACAACTGCCCTTCCCTGTAGGCCCAGTTGTCCCCAACTTCCATCCTCTGCAGGCCTGGTCCCTCCAAACTGCCCTCCCCTGCTGGTCTGATCACCCACAACTGCTTTCCCCTGCAGGCCTGATCCCTCCCAACTGCCCTCCCCTGCTGGCCATCTTGTAGTGGCCATCTTATGTCCACATGGGGGCAGCCATCTTTGACCACATGGGGACAGCCATTTGTGTGTTGGAGTGATGGTCAATTTGCATATTACTCTTTTATTAGATAGGTTAGCCAGAAAGCTTTATGTTTGGTTTCATAATATTCTATATTTTGCCATGAATTATCTATGATCTATTCTGGTTTCATACAAAGAAAACTAGCAACTGGGATCCATGAATGGCATGTCTCTGGATTGTGTATAGGAAGAATGTGAGCTATGCTTGATTCCAATTGCTTAGTGAAATCATAGAGTGACCTATATTTGAGATATGTTGTAGGACTTGGAAGGTGGAATTCCTGTGAGAGGAAAAAGTACAAGACAGCATGTTGTTTTACTATCATCGTGGATCGGCCCTAACTGCCTGGGAAATCATTCAGAAAACAAAATAATAATAGTTGTATCATAATTTAGGATAGAGGTTACCATGTCATATTGAATTTTGTATTCCCAGGACTGGTAGGCACCTGATGAGTGCTTATTGATTTTACTTTACCAATAAATGTATTTTAATGGTAACTCTAGGAAGATGGGCTTAGAAAATGTATCTTTGGCTGGAATAAGGACAGTACTTTTTTTTTAAAAACCACTGATATCTTAAAATAATGTTGTGCTTAATAAATGCAGAAAAGGATAAATAACTCTCCACTTAGAAATGTTTGCCACATGTCTCTAACTTAGGACATTCCAGCTGAGTTTTCTGCTATTCTTCAGAATTTGATGGAAGAGCTGAAAAAACCCTTGGCTTCTGGGAAGTAGTCACAAAAGGGGAACTGGTCCCTTACCCTTAATTCAAGCACAGCACCTCTGTCTTGATCTCTTGCATATATTGGGTTATCACACAAAATTTGAAGAAACACCTAACATTAAAGATATTGGTAAACCAATAGACTAAACCACTGGATTTGCCTAGGCATCATATGTGATATAATTATTTCTGCCTATCTTCTCTGCCTGAGAAAGAAATAGCTGATGGGCAACTCAGAGTCTATCTTTCTCAAAGGCAATTTGGTGAATAGAAAGAGCTCACAAAGATGCGGAATATATGAACAAAATAAACTGATGAACAAAATAGATTCAGATACTAGAAAGGATGGAACAAACTGACAAATCTCAGAGGGAAAGGAGTAGGGGGCACAGAAAGAGATTCACCAAAGAACTTATATGCATATATGCGTAACCCATGGGCACATACAATAGTGCAGTGAAGGCCGAGGGAGGGGGTGGGAGTAGGGAAGAGGAGGTCAATTGCGGGGTGGGGGGGGGGGCATCTGTAATACTGTCAACAATAAAGATAATTTTATAAAGGAACAGCATGGGCTCT
Organism: Vespertilio murinus; assembly: GCA_963924515.1. NCBI lineage: Eukaryota > Metazoa > Chordata > Mammalia > Chiroptera > Vespertilionidae > Vespertilio > Vespertilio murinus. The sequence goes on along the minus strand of OZ004706.1, from coordinate 62,006,276 downwards.
GAAAGCAGATAGACATGAGATCAAAGTATGGATCTTATTAGGTATATACAGTAATATTCTAAACTTATAGGATGGTTAAGAAGGGCTATGAAAGATTTAAAGGACAGGCTATATATGTATTGTGGTCATAAGGAGGATAGTGTAGGTACTTGGACTGCTTGCTTCTATGCTCTGCCTCTTACAAGCTGAGTAACCTTGGGCAACTTGATTAACTTCACTGATTCTCTGTCTCCTCATCTATATAACGGGTTTGTTAATAATACTCACATCATAAGCTTGTTATAAGTGTTAAATGAATCAATGTCTGCAAAGCACTTAGCACAGTGCCTGGTATACAATTATGACAATTCTTAGAATAATTATTATAGAGTTTTAAGCAAAAGGTATTCTATAAGTCATAACTCTGATAATTTTTACATAAACTTACTCTTTATAGAATATAAAAATAAAGTGAAGGAAAAGGAAGGGGGCATAGATTGCTAATAAGAGTAAAAGAGTGATTCTTTCTTTACAGAGTTGAAGATGGGTAGAAAAAATGAATGCGTAGATAAACAGAGGAGTGGGGGCTGTTCATATGCTTATGTATAAATATAGTTGGGCCAATTTCATGTTCATAAGCAGGCATTACCATGTAAGAGGGAAAGCTAAGAGGTTAGGCATAACTCAGTGGGCCTCATTCCCAAAGCGGGGCACTAGCTTCAGACTAGCTCAATAAAATGCATGTGAAATATGGAACCCAGCTAATGCTCAGTACCTTTGTAAGGTTTACTAACCCACATCACCTATACCTGGGTACTGTGGGCATGACCTCCCAGCTCAGGGCCAGACTCAAGCAGGCAGCTGGGCAAAGAAGGCCAAGAAAGGAGGGACAGTTAGCTCAGAAAGGGAGAAACTCTCTAACTGGGGCTTTTGCTTGTCAAAACAGCTCCCACATATTCTTTAATGGGCAAGTATATGGTGTTCACTTGTGCATTAAATAAAAGACAAAGATAATAGCATGCATGTAGCTCCTGCTCTCAAGTACCTCAGGATCCAAGACTCATCAGAGAATCCTTTTCCCAAGCAGCCCAACAGGCAATAAGATCAGATGGCAGGTTTGCAAACTCATGTTTTATCTTCTTAATATAAAAGCCAATTCCCTCCAATTATCCATTAGAGGCAAAAGAAGAAGAAGAAAAAAAATACCCAACAGTAACTTCTAAAATCCAAACTGATTAATTTTTCGAATGAATAATTTAGATCTTAGACATGGAATCATTTGGAAAGGAGCTTCTACATTAAAGTAACTTCATTCTATACCTTTCAGCACCAGTGGATGCCACTATTTCACAAAACCTAATGCTTGTCCCATCTGCAATGACTTCCAACACAACCAATCAAAGGGAGGAAGCTGAGACTAAGGGTAGTTCAGGGTTCCCTCTCAATTCTGAAGAGGAAAGGGCAGGAAAAGGGTGAGCTGTAGCCAGGTCAGACCCTTCAACCTAAGCAAATAGATACTTATGGACGCACAGTCAAAAATGTCTATATTAATCTAGAAAGGTTATCTGGAGACAAAATGGATACCCATCTCCAAAACACGAGTACAATAGAATGCTTCTCCCACCAAAGATTTGGTGATTATTTTTTAAAATTTCTTTAACAATCAAGATTATCACAATAAATTTAAATTGTCATTACATGGCAGTTGCATGGAAGCACATGTCTATAACAGGCATGTCAGCATAGAGGTTAGGACTGTGGGTTCAAGTCCTGACCCCACACATCTCACACTTCAGATTATTAATCTATAAAATGGGTACAATAACATCACTTATCTCATAGTGTTGAAGTGAGGATTAAATGATTGATGTAATCCAAGTATATAGCTTAATATAGTATCTAACACATAACACTCTCTCAGTTATTGTTATCAAGTAATGCAGCAGAGTAGTTTATAAAAGCACCATGATTTCTATTATATCTCATCTTCATCAAACCCTAAAGATATAAAAAAGAAAATGTTCTGCCTTGGATGGTTTTCTCAGTGGTTAGAGCATCAGCCCATGCACTGGAGGGTCTTGAGTTTGATTTCTGATCAGGGACACATACTTCCATTGTGGTTTCGATCCCAGTCCTATTTAAGGTGTGTGGAGGAGGCAACCAGTCAATGTGTCTCTCACACATCTCTCTCTCTCTCTCTCTCTCTCTCCTCCTTCTTCCCTTCCACTCTCTCTAAAGATCTATATGAGCTGTGTGAGCTACTTTTCTAAAATTGCAAACTGTAGAGTCTACTATACTTGAGCTTAAGTCCAGTTATGCCCAAGACTAGTTGCATGACTTTGGGCAAAAAGCTCAACCACCTTATATCTCAGTTTACTCATCTGTAAAATAGGTCTAATAGTAATAACTTTTTAGTAAGAATTTCTAAGGATTCAATGAATTTCTATGCTTAGGACATTAAGCACCATCAACACTATTATAAAACTAATATTATTAGAGCAACAAACTTCACTTCTCTGGATTTGGGATGCTTTTCTCTAAAATAAAAGCACTAGACTTGGTTAACTCTAAGGTCCTGGTTAGCATGAACATTGTTAAAAATACTTCTGAATCTATTACCACTTTACAGATGCGAAAACTGAGTCACAATTCACAGATTACAAATGTCCCCTGATCATTACCTTCACAACTAGACTCTAAATTCTTTATCCTGTTCTAATTTACAGGCCTACCAAAGGCCTGAGCCTTTCGAATGTTCAGCTGGAATGTTAATTGTGGGAAATTCCAGAATCTGTGGCCTAGAGACAAATTCTCATTTACCCTATTCCTTGGCACGAGGGATGCTCTTGCCTTGCCTTCAGAACACCAATTCCCTTTCCGAAGCCCAGGAAACTAAAGCCAGATGGCAGTGCCGTCTGGTCTCCGCTGCCTTGGGCCCTAGTCTTCAGAGCTCCCTCCATAGCCGGGTCTCCAGCTCCCACCCCTCCCCGCCCAACCCCAAAGGTGGCTCTGAAGGAAGCCTTCTTTCCATGACCTCCGGAAACACACTCTAGGCCCTCTTCTGAGCCTGAGCTGCTACTAACCAGGAAGGATACAGGTTCACTTGCTCCTTATCAGATTTAACCAACACCCATTTGTTTGAAAGAAATCCTTTCGTTGCCAACTCTGTCTTTCGCTTTGCTTGCCTTCATGGTGGTGGCAGTTTGCATGAACATTTCCCCAGCTGACCCACTCATCAGTCTGTTTGAGTCCTCTCCCCACGCCAGGGCCGTGCAGGAAGTTTCCAGGGGGTGGTTCACGCAACCTACGGCCTGCCCTCTGGGCTCCATAGATGAGTGTGATTCAGAGAGGCCGTGGCTGCTCCTGGGTGGAAAGCTCTAAACATCTGCTCAGTGGCGGGAAGTTTGGGAAGACTGAGGTGCTGGGTATTCAGAGACGGGTGAGGATGTGGGAGGAAAGGATCTTAAACTTCAGAGCAGTCACAAGATAGAAAAAACACCTCGGTATTTCAATTCCCTGACTCACCATATTCTTCCAGGCAATGACTATCCTGCCCCTACGGTAATCTTGAGGGGTAGGATCATGTTCAAGGGCAGAGGCACTAATTAACCCTGGTGGGCGGATCAATGGGGAGATGGCATCAGTCAGATCATACTCAGAGCATGAGGAGACAGAGGGGTGTGTGGCTCTTGCTTCTGAGTAAACTGTTTGATTTATGCTTTACAATACCCTCTGGCCTTTATTGGCAGAAGAGTGCATGACTTTCCCAAATGCTTTCAGTTTACCCTCAGTTTACAGGGGGGGAAAGCATTCAGGGATCAAAGAATTTTCTGTAGGTCATGTGTCCAGTTCAGCACAAGAACGGATAGGATGGCTGGCTCCTGACCGCTACGGGGTCTTTCCCCAGGAGTCACTGTGTCCTCTCTGTGCGGGACAAGAACCCCAGGATCCGGGGCAGTGGCCTGACATGCTCATGCGGACCTGCCTTCCCTTCCTGCCTGCAGGGAACCAGTCACCTTGACAAGGGAAAATGAATTTTGCTAGGACGCCAGCCAGGGTCTTGGAAGCCCTCATTTTTCTCCTCCAAGTACTCAACTCCCAGAGAGTCGAGCAATCTGCCTAGTGTAGCAGAAAGCCATGTCCGTTTTTATTTGGAGCCATTTAATACATATTAGCAACATGCCGAGCACTGTTCCATGATCCCCAAGGGCCTTCCTTCCCACTTTGGACTGATTTATGCTAAAAACAATTCCACGCCCTGGAGCTTCCCTTCATCGCTGGCTGGGAAGGCCACCCCGGAGACCCCATGATGATGATGATGATGATGATGGTGAGTGAAAGGGTTAGAGCAGCATCTCCTCAGCATTTCTAAGGTTAGCACCTTCCATGCACTCTCAGGCAGGTGGGTTTTGTGTCTGGTTCGCCTGAGCCTCAGCAGATGTGGCTGGGGTTTCAGTGCCTTGTGGTCAGAGGTGCGAGGGGAAAGCTCTCTCAACTGGAGACGAACCAGCTGCCAGGTGCTGGCTCATCCCGCTGGAGACTCGCTGACTGAGGCCCTCGGCCCTGGAGCACCGGAGAGGGGAGGCCGCTCCAGTTACCCCACGGTTTCTCCCCCTGCAGCCTGAATTATGTGCTGTTACTCGGGCTTCTTAGTCCAACTCCTACAATCAGCTGTGCCGTTACTGAGCCTCCTCATTCCAAACTTCCTTGTTATTATAGTTACATAATTTTGATCAATAATATGTGACCTTATGAAATAGAATTTCTGAAAAATACAAGGGCTGTTTCCATTAAAAAAAAAAAAAACTAAGTAGGATAATTGGGAAAGAATGGGTGAGACTCAATGCAGTCGCTGCCTAATGAGATATGGGCAAGACAGCTTTAAGAACTGGCGTAGCAAAGGAAAAATGCGAAATAGGTCTGCGCTCAGATCACTTCCCAGGTGTCTGCCTCCTGCATGAAAAGAACCCACGCTGGAACTCATAGCTGGTGACTTATGGGGCGGTTTATGCAAAATGACTGGGGAGCCTGGCCAGTGGACCCTTACTGCAAAAAATACCTTGGCCCTGCATTAACAAAAACTAATGAATACAGTACATTTACTTGTGCTGGGACAACTTTTTGAGATTTCAGATATAAATGCATATTTTTCTATGACTCTTCTCTTTAGCTGATTTTTTTCCCAGGTCTGAATTACCAGTCTGGAAAGGGAGATTCTACTCTGCTAGGAAATAATATGACAACTTACAAAGTGCCCGGGGAGTGAATTAGACAAAACAATGATCGGCCCAAACCTGAAGGCTTTCTCCTCCTTTACTGCCCACAGAGTCTGAATTGAGTTGTTCATTTACTGAGTTTATCAATATCCTGGAACACCTCCTAGAAAAGGAACCGTACCAGGGACTGTGACCTGAAGAGAAGCACAACATCCTCCCCCCAACCCACGGAGGTCCCTTTTCCACCTGAGTTCCCACTTCCCCCTCCACCTAGCAGCCTAGCCACCCTTAGCCACTCCTCTGCCTCCATGCCACTGTGACCCCTTGACCTTGTTTCTGCCTTCCTTTGCCTGGGATCTTCATTCCCATTCTCCGCCTGTCCCAAACCTCCCCATCCCATATGCCACTTCCTCTGTGGAGTCCATCCTGAGAGCCCTAGGCAGAAATGATTTCTTCCCACTTCATCTCCCACAGAAATTTTTGGTGTTGTTGCTTCCTTATGGAATTTACAATTTTCTGCCTTAGATTTAATCCTCTTCCTGATTTTCAAGGCCACTTAGGTGGCCTTGAAACCACTCATTCATTTTGGCATCTCCATACTCCCTGGTCCAAAATGTTATTAATAAACTCTAATTGCTTCTTTGGTTACTAAGGTTTTGTGTATAAATGTTAATTAGATACAGAGATGAACGAGAAAAAAACACACCTGTTGATATATTATGGATGTGTCTCCTTATCCCTAAGAAACACTTTTAATTGTCTATGTAATCTTCAAAGCATCTTTTATTCACCAGCTAGTTTGCAAGTAATACAATGAGATCTGCTAAAAGGAAAATTCTTTTGGAAGTTTTATTTGTTTGGGAACCTTTTGTTCTATGGAGATTTTCCTTCCTGCTGGAAAACATCTGGATATAAAATGAAAGAAATTAAGTTTTTTTTCTCATATTTCTAGAAATATTATTCTCCCAGGGATTTTGTTTCTCCTCACATGCCCAAATGGGGAGGTATGGGACAATGAAGCACATGATACCTTTTTGTAAATGTGACAATTACAAAAGCATCATTCTCCCAGTTACATTATAAGGGCTGTGAATCTGCTGTGTGACTATGTAGGCAACTGTACATGAGAATGACCTGAGGAATTACCCAGGATGGCCATGAATCCAAATTATTACAGCCTTTAGCCCTGGGAGCCAAACATATTCATAGGTGCCCACCATTGCAAGTCTCTGAAACACCATAATTTCCAAAGAAAATAATTACACTCAATAATGTTCTTTATGTTCTCAGAGTTGAACATAGGCCACCAGGCTGATCCAGGTTGTGTCTGCTCAGCTTTGCTTGCTGTGCCATGGAAATAGGTTATGCCTGAGAGGAAGTTAATTTAGCAGCCTTTATAAAGGTCTTGGAGGGAAGCAGGGTCCCATAGTGGAAATACCATCGACCTGGGGTTTAGCCATCTCAGGCCAACATCCAGTTCTGAGTTATGTGACAAACTGGAAGACCCTTAGTTTCCTCACCTGCTAAATGGACAAAAGAACATATGCTTAAAAGTTCTCATCTCGCCGAAACCGGTTTGGCTCAGTGGTAGAGCGTCGGTCTGCAGACTGAAAGGTCCCGTGTTCCATTCCGGTCAAGGGCATGTACATTGGTTGCGGACACATCCTCAGTGGGGTGTGTGAAAGAGGCAGCTGGTCAATGTTTCTCTCTCATTGACGTTTCTAGCTCTCTATCTCTCTCCCTTCTTCTCTGTAAAATATCAATAAAATATATTTTTTTAAAAAGTTCTCATCTCTCCCCCCCACACACAAAAAAAAATCACATTGAAATTATGTGAAGTGATAAATGTGTTATCTAAACTTACTGTGGTAATCATTTTATAATATATATCAAATTACTGTGTTGCACACTCCAAAGTTATATGATGTTATATGTTAACTAGAAGCTTGGTGCACGAAATTCGTGTGTGTGTGTGTGTGTGTGTGTGTGTGTGTGTGTGTGTATGTGTCCCTCGGCCCAGCTTGCACCCTCTCCAATCTGGGACCCCCTCGAGGGATGTCCAATCAGGGCCTGACAGCTTGGAAGAGAGATAGGGAGTGGGAGGTTGCCTGCTGGCCCCGAGGAGGGAGCCTGGTGGGATCGGGCCTAAACAGGCAGTTGAACATCCCTCTCACAATCCAGGACTACTGGCTTCCAACCGCTAGCATGCCTGCCTGACTGATTGCCCTAACCACTTCTTCCTGCCAGCCTGACCACTCCATATCCACTTCCCTGCCAGCCTGATCAATGCCTAACTTCTCCCCTGCCAGCCCAATTGCCCCTAACTGCCCTCCCTTGCTGGCCTGGTCACCCCTAACTGCCCTCCCCTGCCAGCTGGGTCACCCCTAACTTCCCTCCACTGCAGGTCTGGCTGCCCCTAACTATCCTCCCCTGAAGGCCTGATCACCCCTAACTGCTCTTCCCCTGCTGGCCTAGTCCCCCTAAAAATGCCCTTCCCTGCAGGCCCGGCTGCCCCAAATTGTCCTCCCCTATAGACCTGGTCCTCCAGAACTGCCCTCCCCTGCAGGCCTGGTCCCCCCCAGCTGCCCTCCCCTGCAGGCCTGGTCCCCTCCAGCTGCCCTCCCATGAAGGCCTGGGTCCCACCCCCAACTGCCCTCCCTTGCAGGCCTGGTCCCTCCCAACTGCCCTCCCCTGATGGCCTGATCACCCACAACTGCTCTCCCCTGCTAGCCATCTTGTGTCCACATGGGGGCAGCCATCTTTGATGTAATTATGATTGAACATGGAATTTAATCTCAGTAAGGAGAAAAATAAGGACATCAAAGGAGCGAGGAACAATGAAAATGTAGAAGAGCCGAAACCGGTTTGGCTCAGTGGTAGAGCGTCGGTCTGTGGACTGAAAGGTCCCAGGTTCAATTCCGGTCAAGGGCATGTACATTGGTTGCGGGCACATCCCCGGTAGGGGGTGTGCAAGAAGCAGCTGGTCGATGTTTCTCTCTCATCGATGTTTCTAGCTCTCTCTCTCTCTCTCTCTCTCTCTCTCTCTCTCTCTCTCTCTCCCTTCCTCTCTGTAAAATATTAATAAAATATATATTTTTAAAAATGTAGAAGAATCATTAGAGTAGAGTCCTGGAGGCCAGGACATTGTTCAAGTTGGTGTACTATGGAAAATGAGCTAGGGAGGTAAGGGCCAAGAGCAAGTGCCTTAATTTGAGATTATAGAAGAGCTGTCATCACTGGCAATGACAAGGTACAGGGTAAGGGACTGAAGTCAGAATAGTTGGAGAAATCATATCAGGTTGAGCCATGCTAGAGGCAAAGATTCATGGGTCATGGGTGGCTGAAGCAATGTTGTGACTGAGAATCCTAGTGTTGGATGAGGAGTGAACAGGGCTGGATACGTGACAGAGGGGAGGCTGAACAGGGGAGGGAAATCAGGAAAAATGAATGTTCTGGAAGCCAACAGACAAACAATCTGATTTTGCCTGTAGAGTCAGATTCTTTAGGAAGGTCAGATAAAGTAGGGTCCAAAGATTTTCCATCAGACTTGGAAATAGCATATCTTTGGTGAATTTAGTAGCAGCTGGTGGAGTGAGGAGGTTAAAAAAAAAAAAAAAGACAGTGAGTGTGGATTCCATTCTTTTTTAAGAAGCTCAGGAGTAAATCAAGCCAGTTGTTAGACTATATCTAATACTAAGTTCCCTATGGCTATAAGCTGAGCCTACCGATAGATCCTACCTGGAAATTTGAAATGAAAAGAGAAAATACAAAAATGATTTCACTGCTTTAAATCATGCAGATCAGTCTGTACACATCTGTAAAACACTGTTGTTAGGACAACTAGCAAAGCCTCGCAAACCCATCATCCACTTCATTCATCTTTCACCTGTAGGTGCCTCCTTCTTTTCTCTATTGCTATTCAATAAACTTAATTGAGATGAGGACCTGCACATTTAGACACAATGAAACCATTGTCATTTTTGTGGGTTTTCTGTTTTTATTTTTGTTTTGTTTTGTGGGTTTTTTTTTAAATATACTTATATTGATTTCAGAGAGGAAGGGAAAGGAAAAGAGAGATAGAAACATCAATGATGAGAAAGAATCACTGATTGGTTGCCTTCTTCATCTCCTCTACTGGAGATTAAGCCCACAACCTGGGCAAATGCCCTCAACCGGAATTGAACCTGGGACCCTTCAGTCCACAGGCCGACACTCTATCCACTGATCCAAACCAGCAAGGGCCCATTGTCATTTTTGGATTGGATCATTGCTCACTTGAGGAGGTGATAGTAAGGAGGATCTGAGATAATGTACGGGATGATATTGACCCTACAGGCTTAGGCAGCTCTATCAAAGTCCTAATTGGGCCACAGAGGGCCTGAAGGATTCAGTCATTCATTAAAATACACATATAAAATTTAAGAGCCTTGCTTATTTGAGAAAATGAGAATGACAATATGAACCATTTACTTCATATGATTGTTGTAGAATACATTGTTAGTAACTTCAAAGTATGCTAAGGAAAAACAAGGCCTTATGAATGATATTCTAGTTATTCTAGCTGTCTTGAAACCTTCTTGGGCACTGATTTGGTTTAATCTATAAATAAGGAAAACCTCTTTCACCTAAGTTACTGACAAAGGCATATAATAATCAGGCAACTTCAAGATGTTCAAAAGAATTATCCCCTAAGTGTTTTATAAAATACTATCACTAACATGTCTGAGGTAGGTGAGGAACCCCAATAAACTCAATAGATTAAAGGTGCTTTGGTATCCTAGATTAGGTCTGCATTATCTCTATTTGATAGACCCAAAGGTAATGTAAATGGTCCAATATCACACACCTCTAAGTGCCAAACCCAGGATCAAAATTCAGGTCCGTTGGTGACAGTGAGGAAAACCTAGAGGTGAATTCCATGCTGACAGTGAGGAAAACCTAGAAGTAAATTCCCTGTGCCCCAGGTTCTCTTGAACCACACCCCAGACATCCACACTGCAGTTTAGGTGCATCCTCAAACAGAGACTTGCGTTAACCAACACAGGTGCGCAAGAACTAAAACTTGAGACATGAATGTCTTCTAGTCTAGCATGCCTTAGACATTCGTAATCAGTGTCTTCTCTCATGTGTTCAGTTCATACATTGCCTGATAAGTTTAGGTAATGCACCTTTTTTAAAAAAAATTCTCCTCCCTCTCTATATGCCCTGTTATCTGCACTTCCATACCTTTCCAAAATCATCTTTAGATTGGATCCTGCGACTGATGAACCCGCTCACAGGACTCAGCTCAGTTGTGTGAAGTTATTGCTTACATACCCCTTCCTTTCCACCTCAGGCGTGCGCTTCTCAAAGCCTTTCTGGGTCATCATGCTAGCCTGGGCTCATATTTACAGGCTGTTTCCTCAGCCTTGCCAATTGTCTATGGGCACCCCAATCTCCATGCACAGAGTTTCATGCATAACAGCAATGGGCCATTAGTCCAATTCAGTCTGCGGCATTTCAATGGCTGCTGTAAGAGGAGGTGGGGCACAATCTGTAATTTCAGCGTTTCTTGTGAGGAATTTCAATCCTGCCAAGAACTAAATCATTTCATCGGTTTTTAAATTTTTTTTCACTTGTCCCATTAAACTACAGAACTGGAACATACTCATGAATGGCTTCTTTCTGCTTTTACTTGAGGAGCTCCTGACATAACAAAAACTAGTAATTAACTGGCATGGAGACGTTCACAATAGCCTCTTTAAATAAGTTGCCGTGTGGGCACTCGCCATCCCAACCCTCCATTGCTGATACCGCCGCAATGCCCCTCTGTTACACAAGCTTCACACCAGCATCCCCCGAGCTCTTTGCTGCACTGTCCTTGGGCTTGAAAATGCCCTCTTCTCTCATCTCCCTTAGAGTGAAGTCATCTCTCTCTATGTGTGGCTTCTCCTCTCCAATCCCAGCCAGGCTCTTCACTCCCCCAGAGTGCAGACTCACTAGCATCAATGGGACATGTACTGGGGGACTCTGAGGTCCATTGTAAAAGCAGATGCTAGAGCTCAATCAAGAGGAACGTGGCCTTGATGTTGGCTCTCAGAGTGAGAGGTCGTTGAATCCTGATCTGAACCAGCCTCGGCAAGAGCAATAGCAACTTGTTGCTGAAAATAACCAGGTCAGTTTAACAAATTAGCACAAAACCTCCCTGCTGGTCTTCCGCCTTCCAAAGATGCTCTCTTCTCACAGCTCCTTAACTACAGTGTGTCTCTCCCTAAGGTTCCTAGTGCCCTTAGAATCCATCTAACTCCTAACCAGTGCACCACTGTCTGCCACATGCCTCCCTGGACAGGCTCATCCTTTACCACTGTCCTCATACTCACTGTGCTCCCCCTCCCTCCACCCCTCAAAGTTTTGGGGCCTCTGTATCAGTGACTCCCTCGGCCGGCCTGCAATGATTCGCAGATGGCTAGCTACCTCTGGCCTTCAGGTCTCAATCAGAAGTCAAGTCTTCTGGGAGCCCTTCCCTGACCAACACACACACACACACACACACACACACACACACACACACACACACACAGAGTTAGTCTGTCATGTCCCCTAATTTTAGTTTTAATAACAATCTTACTCTACAATTATATCTACTACCCTTGGCTTACTTGTTCCTGTGTTTCAACCATAGAATGTAAACCCCTCTTGAGCAGGGACCCCATTTGTCTTGTTGTCACATCTACTGCATCTGGCACATCATAGATGCTCAATAAATATTCTCAAACAAAATGCACTAGGCATTTTCAATGCACTAGGCATTGAAATTACACCAATGATCAAGTCCCTGTCCACAGTCTAGAGGAGGAAACAGATAGAAAAATATTCTTTAAATTCAAGGACATTTTACTGGAGCAGAGGCGATGCTGGAAGCAGTGGCAACGTGATGGAAGTCTGGAGCGTGGGAGCAGAGCCCTGCCCTCGAGCTAACCCACCCTGGTATCTCTGGAGCAAAGGTAGGCGATCTTATCAGAGATCTTATTTGGTGAAATGGGAAAGACTGCGCCCTGGAGTTAAACACCAAAAAACAAACTGAAAAGAAGGTGGTTCCTGGTTAAACACACCAACCCTGTTACTAACTCACCCTGCTGTGCAAATTTATTAAAGCAGTCTCCAAATAAACAACTCCTAAAACTAATCAGGAAGTGGAAAAACATAAAAATAATCCCCAGCCCACAACACACACCCATGAAAACAAGAAATAAAGAAAAATGTTCTATATAAAACCCGTGGGGCCAAACTCTGTCCTCAATTAGTGGCAAAGGCTGCCAGCTGAAGTCAATGGAGGTTTTCAGTCCAATAACAGAGGCAGGATTGGAGCCCACTATGCATTGCATTCACTTTTAGGTAATAAATCAGGAATGTCAAGTGGGTGTGCGTTGGCCTTGCTGACATAGTAATTAAAGTGAACAGCACTATCTTCCACGTTGAGATCCACTGCAGCTCATAACTGCAGCCAAGAGGTTGTTTATGCGTGTGTGTGTGTGTGTGTGTGTGTGTGTGTAGATGGCCCTGCATGGGCTGGGTCAGGCATCACTGGGAGGGAGGGAACACTTTCAACACTTTCAGCCAGCCTATGCCCTGCCCAAAATGGATACATAATTTGTGGGGCCCAGGGCAAAACAGAAATACACCATGTTAAAAAAATAATAATTTAAGAATCTTAAGGTGGTGACAACAGAGCATTAAGCCAAGACTAGGATTCTTCTGAGCATGCACAGGGTGCACACCCATGAAGCTGGCCCTGATAGTAAGAATCATTCTGAAAGAGAAGTGTGGGATCAGATATAAAGCTCCCCATCAGCATCACAGCTGACAATTTTTGAGCATTTCTTATGTACCGGCAGTTGTTCTAAGTGTTTTACACCAAGTAACCACATTTACTTCTCACAACAAGTTTGTGAGCTAAGAGGCCCAATTATTCACATTATTTTATGTTGAAGAATCTGAGCTGCCCAAGGTCATGCAGCTTGTAAATGGCTGAGCTCAGATTCGAACCCACAGAGTCCAGCTCTCTTAACCACCTTCTCATCATGTTAGTCAATGCACAGGCAATTCTGTTTCTCTCATTCTGACAAGCCTCTCACTCTAATCTCCTGAGAATGAATCCCTTCATAATCATGGACTGTCTGAATCCAAATATCCACTTTGTGGCTTGCTACTTTTGCGGCCTTGAACAAGTTATTATTTTGTGAACCTTGAATACTCTAAGTCCACATTTCCTCATCCAAATAAAAGTGATTAAGTAGTACCTATCTTATAATGTTGTTGTGAGAACTTATTGAGTTTATTGAAGTGTCAGGTGCATAGGAAATAGTAACAATTTTTAGCTACTGCAATTATTATTACTATTATTTGCAAATCTTACATAGAAGATTTCAAGCTAATTGCAGCCACTTGCTCTTTTGTACTTCTTGCTGGAATCTCTAGTAATGAGGAAGTATTACCTATTATATTTTGCTTGGGAATTTGCACATTAGCCTAGCAATAACAATAATAATGGCTATCGGGTATTGAAACTTATGTATACCAGGAACTCTACATAGATTATATAACTTAGTCTTCAAGACCAAAAAGGATTTCAAGATAGTTAAGTAGGAAAAGAGTAGTCTTTTTAGCAAGTAATGTCAGGATAATTGGATATCTGTATATTTATGTACAAAAGAAAAAGGTGGACCCTTACTTTACACCATATACAAAAATTCAATATGGATTAAACTCCTAAATGTAAGAGCCAAACCATAAAAAACTCTTGGAGGAAACATAAGACTAAATATTCATGATCTAGGGTTAAACAATGGTTTCTTAGGTATAACACCAAAAGAATAAGCTACAAAAGAAAAATATATAGGTAAAGCCATTTCACCAAAATTAAAAGTGTTTGTGCCTCAAATGATACTATCAAAAAAGTGAAGACAATCCACAGAATGGAAAAAAAATATTTGCAAGTTATGTATCTGTTAAGGAATTTGTATCCAGAATATATTTTTTAAAAAACTCTTAAAACTCAACAATAAAAAGACAAAACCAATTAAAAATTATCAAAACATTTTAATAGACATTTCTGCAAAGAAAGCATACAGGTGAATAAGCACATGAAAAGATGTTCAACACTATTAGTCATTAGAAAAATGAACATCAAAATTACAATGAGATACCACTTTACACCCACTAAGATTGCTAAAATCAAAGGACTGGCAATAATAAGTATGTAAAGAAATTGGAGCTTTCATTTATTATTGCTAGGGTTATAAATTGGTATAACTCTTTTTGAAAACAATTAGGCTGGTCCTCAAAAAGTTAAGCATAGAGCAATTCCATTCTTAGACATACACCCAAGAGAAATGAAAACATATGTCCATACACAGCCTTGTACATGAATGTTCATAGCAGTATCCATAATTGCCAAAAAAGAAGAAACAATTCAAATTTCTATCACATATCAGATGACTAGATAAACAAAATATGCTATATTCATACAATGAGAGATTATTTAGCAATAAAAAGGAATGAAGTACCGACAGGCGCTAAAAAATGGGTGAATCTTGGGAACATTGTGCTAAGTGAAAGAAGACAATCACAAAAGACCACACATTGTATGATTTCATATATATGAAATGTCTAGAATAGACAAATCCATAGAGACAGAAAGTAGATTAGTGGTTTCCTAGGGAATGGGAGTGACTGCAAATGGTATGAGTTTCTTTTGGAGGTGATGAAAATGTTCTAGAATTAGAGAGTGCTTGCTGATGGTTACACACTGTGAATATACTAAAAACCACTGAAATCACTTTTAAAAAGTGAATTTTATGATACGTAAATTATATCTCAATAAAGTTGTTATTAAAGACAAAACCTTAAAAAAATCTAATGAGATCAGACTCATTCTTCCTGTTTTGTGGATGAGGGAACTAAGGTTCAGAATGGGTAAGTAACTGGTTTAGGGTCAAAGAGCAAGACAATCAGATCTACTATTTAAACCTCCAAGCATCTCATTTGCATCTCTATGCTTTAACTAAACTGCTTCCAAAGCTTTGGAAATTAAAAAAAAAAAACCCTCTTTAAAAAAAGGAAGAGGCTCCAGCCACAGCTGGCTTACATCTGCAGTCGCTTAATTCAATCCTCATTTCCCAAGTCCTTTACTGCCAGGTTGGTCTTGGGTCCCAGGCGGATGGGCATGTGATGAGGCACATGAGAAGCCTACGAAAGGTCATAAACCTTATGTCAGTGTGACCACCGACCCAGACGGTGGCCCACTGGCTCCGATCAAGAAGTCTACCCAACAATCGATAGTAATGGCAGAGGTTCAATTCAATTGCTCACAAACCCCCATCCATCATTAGGACAGCAGAACGACAATACTGGCCTTGCTAGGTCCTCGTCTTTCACATTCAAGGGCTTAATGCAAGTAGATGGTCTTTTCATCCTTACTGATTGCCATTCCGGAGCACTGAAGCTTCTTCTGAAAAAGTACCCAATACAGACTCCAATTATTTATTATATATTATATTTACTCTGTGCTGTATATCACAGTTGTCTGCGGACCCGTCTTCCTCTATTCCCTCCTTTGTTTGATTCTTAAAGGAAAAACTTCTATTCATTTTGAAATTCCCCACATTATGGAAACTTCTCATCACTTACTAACAAAAGTTCTACCATTTTCTGAGTGTGCTCTGTGTGCCAGGCTCTGGGCTAAAGTTTTATGAGCCTAATCATAGTGTGATCCCAACCAACTCTATGAGGGAGGGACTATCCCAACCCCAACTTCACAGCTAGTAAATGGCGGCCCAATAAACCTCTTTGAATTTCTCTGGAATTTATTCTTAGTCAGTGTAAATATTCTTTCTGGCTTCTGCTGGTAGAGACATGGGATGTGTTTTCCTTTATTTAGATTGCTATGTACACCTGGCAAACGGAGATGCCAGGCAGGGTGGGGTCGACTGGAACATAGCCAATGAACAGCACTCTCTTGGATTCGGTCATAAACACCATCTCATGGGTCAGCCACCTAAATTCCCAACCTGTCCATTCAGAGGGCAAGTTTATACAATCGTGTAGTTGGGAATGACCTTTGCTAGAATTGCTGTTACTATACTAAAGCAAGATGAGAAATGGTGTGTTTTTAAAGTCTAAATAATTCAGTTGAATGTCTTTCTTTCTTTTGGTAGAGATTGAAATGTTTTCCTACTATTTAGGGTCATTTTTCTGACTAAGGGCTATGGCACCCACAGTCTGACAGTTGGTAGCAATTTTCTGGCATTTAGGAGATCACCCTCAGTGACTAAGGCAAGTAATAAAAAAAATGGGACAATTGTTTTTCTATCCACAATTGGATGGTTGTAGAATATGAATTGTTAGACTTACATCCCAAGCATTCAGTGTTTAGAATCAGCTATCTAGTTCAGAATCCATAAACCAGGACTTGAGCTTTCACCCTTTTACCATCTCTCCACAACACTGACAAAGGTTCATTTTAAAAGACTTCCGGTTTCAACTTCACACTCAAGGACCGAATTTAAGACATCAGTTCTCTCAGGCATGTACATGAGAATACCTGAGTAAGCCTTAATGTATCCCCATGACCACCTTCAGCTGTCTTGGTCCAACATTCCATCTTAGATTACCATTTGTACCCTTACAATCAGGTCACCAGGACTTTGAAGTTCTTGCCTATTCCTACCTCTCCTTACCACCATCAGAAAGTGGAGTTTTCTTGTTGCTGTGATGTGTTTTGTTTGGGTGGGTGAGGTTTGAAGTGTCTATTTTTGTGTCACTTTTAGCTTAGGATATGCATTTGTTTTTGCTTTATTTCATTTGCCCAGTGGAGGTGTATGAAATGGAACTTCTTTTTTTTCTTTAATAATTGTCTCTGTTCCACTTCTTTGTGCTCTACCTTTCCTAATCCCTCAAGAACTCAGCACCCTCATGCTACCAGCTGGCTATCCTAAGCCTGCACATGGCCCAAGGACAAAAATGGCGAGAAGGGGGGAGAGAATGTTTGATGTCAGTCAAGACCAGAGCAGTCTGGGTTAGTTTGGAGAAACCATGTGTTCCTGGAAACTAGAGTAACCCAGACACCAGCCAAAGGTTCACAAGAGCTTTGTGGGTGTGAAGAAATTTGTCTGGAATCCACCTCACCCACTCTGTGACCTTTAGAAACCTAAAGCTCTTCTTCAGATTTTTGCTCATTCCAAGGGCCTCTCTTCAAGGTCAATGGCTCCAACTTCTTAACCAGCTGCCTCTGTCCCACACACATCAGCCCTGGCATGGAATCCAATGTCTTCTTCATTTTTCATAATAAGAATGCAAAAATCCTTCACCCAACTCATGTCCAGGTTTACAAACATCACTGAAATGCCCCAGGCAGGCTTATGCTCTCCCCTCCTCCTACCTCTGCTCTTCTTCTCCTCATTCCTCGATTCTACTCATCCACTTCCCAACTCGTCCATTTATCATACACAGAAGTTTTCTTTCTTCTCCCTTGGAGCCTGTGGTCTAGTCCCAAGCTCCATCAAGGCATCTTTTTAACAAAAGACTCTTATCCCTTCAAAGAAACTCTGATGCCAATTTTTAGAATAATAAAATTTTCTTTGCCCTATAACCCTGGGAAATCCTAAAATGGTTCAGAAAATGGGAAGAGGGGCAAAGATGAACATAGGTAATAGGGAGGAAAGGCAGGGACTAAACAGGTAAATTAAGACGGACTGCACAGATGACAAATAAGGAGAAAGAGAGAGAAAGATTAAAGAATGTTCATGGATAAGAAAAATCTGCAGGAAAACCTTGAAGACAACAACTCAAAGAAAGGGAATCCCTCACTGGTGTGACGCTATTCTGGACCCATCTTTCAGCTCTACGCACACTCAAGAAGGCTCACTCCCACTGGGAAGCTGCGTCTCTCAGAACCTCTTACCCATCGCTCCTGAGCCATGGGCAGGCCTGCCATAGAAAGGAGGCAGTTGACACCTCAGCCTCTGAACTTTGGGATCCTGGAGTCTCACAAGAGACTTCAGAGGCCTTTTGCTTTCCCAAAGACTCACTCATAGTGCTCACTCAATGTAGGCGGGTTCCAATCCTGATTGAGCAATTAGCTAGCTGTGTGGCCATAGGCAATTGTTTGAGTCTCAGTTTCTTTGCCAGTCAAATAGGGACAGTAACACCTGCCTTACAAGATTATTATTATGAGGCCTAGGGAAAATCTATAAAAGGCAGAGGGTCTGACACATGATGAGTGTTCAGTAAATGGGAGCTGATTATGTCTATAAATGTATATGAATCATTTATGTTTAATTACCATTTCAAACAAGAATACATTTGATATCTCTCATTAATTTTGTTGGAGGTTTTATTGAACTATGATCCATGGTGTGTTGATAAATATATACCACTGATTACAGTTAAATTACAAGTGCACTAGGGGAGAGAAGAAGGGAGCCAGATCTGTAGCATGTGCTGACTTCCATGGTGTCGATACTCCCACCATGACCACTTTCAAACTCCCAATGTGACATCACTGTGGGCAGAGCTGAGAAGACATCGGGCAATCTAGAGCCATGTGAGTGGCTTCAGCACATGTCTGACTATTATGCTCAAATACATTAAGATGTGTTCAGAGGTCCCATGCTGATGCTCACAAATTACAGTCACACACACACAACAACCACAAAAGGAAATATTGTATAAGAATGTCGCTAAATCTAAAATAGCCTCTTGACAGGAAGCAGGAATGCTCCTTTAAATTCTCACATTCTCCAAATTCCATACTCTGCCACTTCTTGTCACTATTTGTATTTCCTAATTCTTAAAAATAAAATAAACTCCTAACAGCTGTGTGTGTGTGTGTGTGTGTGTGTGTGTGTGTGTGTGTGGTGCTGAGCTTTCTCTGACTATCCACATAAATATGGATTATATTTGAAAATCAGCCTTGACTAAACTAAACCCTACTAATAGCTTGTAGCATCAATTTAATGGTAGATAAAGTAAAGGAAAATTACATTCTCCTTCATTTAAACCCTAAGCCCTTTTAATTGTTTTATTAAAAAAACTAATTTCCCCCTGTAATTATCAATATATTTCCATCACTCCAGGAAATAAAAAGACTCTTTTCAGGGACATTTTTAACACCTGTAAATCCCCCAGATGTTAGAATGAGTTTTTGAGAGCTAGAGAGGAAAAAGCACTTGTTGTATAGTCTAGCAGTTTCTCAGTTTGCTTTTTATTTTTTTTAAATCCTTTCATTGTATTTTTGATTAGGACTGGATAAGTAATGTTTGGATTAAAAATCCCTACTGTATGATTATACTCAGCAGTCTCAATACCAGTTTCCCAGATTCAATATTTAGTGAAAATATATCTAGGTCTCAATGGAGGAATCAAAATGGTCATGTATAGACCCGGAGGGGGCCCTAGAGGTCAGATTAGTGTAACCTTTACTTTGCCAAGAAGCAAAATGAAGTCCAGAACAGAATGATTTGTCCACATGAGGTTGTATGGACTTTTACATAACTCTAGACTGCCCTGGCTACCTCGTCCACCACACACACACACACACACACACACACACACACACACAGCATGGGATATACAGTAACAGAGTTCTGCAAAAACTAAAACATTGGATATGCCAAAAAATACAAAAGTAAGAATATTCATAATCATTTATCTATTCAAAATATATTTTGGGCATCTATAGGCTGAGTACTGCCATTATGATACAATACATTTTTAAGTTTATGATCCATAGTCTTTCCCTTAAGGTTCTACACTGTCAGTGTAACATGCATCCCTTTCAGATGGAAATTTAAAAAAACAACAACTGCAGAGTTACCCATTATGCTCACCAGAAACTTGACACAAGATAAAATGAGGTTCAGATTGACATTGCCATCAAAACCTGGGAATTTTGTTCTCTGGACTTTATAAAGACAACAGAGGATTTTCTGAAATGATCAAGCTCTTATGGCGGGAGAAGAACACCCTATAGTTTGCTAGGCAGTTAACTGAAACATGATTATGAAGCATGAGTTGCTAATTTTTCCCCCTATGTCATGCCATCAATGGAAAGAAAATGGTTTCTTGAATTAGACTCTTCTAGGAACACATCCAACCCCAGCACTTATCTGCTGGGTAAATTTCAGCAAGGCATTTCACTCCTCTGAGCCTCGGTTTCCTAATCTGAAAAAAGGGGGGGGGGATAATCTCACTTAGCTAGAGGCTGGTCAGGAGATAAAACATAACCACACGTGTAGAGCTTCCAACACAGCGTTCCACAAGATAACCATCCTGCTCACCTGGTCCCCCTTCTCCTTTATCCCCTACTTCCCAGATGGAAGGGGAGTGAACAGGGCAAATAAATTCTGGAGGATGAACAGGGGGAGTGGGTGAATACAAAAATAAAAGCTTGTGAGGGTAGAAAAATGATGGCTTAGATATGGGGCCCAAAGAATAAGAAAGGGAGACACTGATAGGGAAGAGCAAGTAGCACTCTAAGCGTCCACCTTCAGTGATGTTAACCTTCAGCAATTTCAGAGGAAGGCCCTGCGGATGCTTCAGGCCTTCTCTGACCTGATCTTGAAGTCACATAGTGTCACTTCCACTATATTCTCTTGGTTCTAAGTAAGTACAACTTAGATTCAAAGGATAGGAAATACATCCCTCCATGAAGTCAGAGCACAAAGTCAAATTTTAGAAGGTGCACAATGGGGATATCATAGCAAAATACAGTCTATAATTGGGAGCCTGGGACAAAAATTGCTGATTGTCTCCCCATGGAAGGGCACCTAAAACATCCAATTATAGCTTTATAGCCAAAAGTGCCTTTGTCATCATTGAGAGAGTCTTTGTCCTGATCTGAAGTTGTTTGTTCACTCAGTTCAATCCCAGAATGCCTACTTCCTGCCATCCCAGTCAGAGGTTAGTGGATGACTCTGGCAGGGCCAGCAGGGTAGCAATTGTAGCATCAATCTATAAAAGGTTCTAAAATAACACTTGGACCTAAAGAAAATCTCTGGAAATGTAATGATATGAAGAAAGTTTATCAGAAGTCCTCTAAGGAAGCGTGCTGTGTATCATTGTAACAAATGATCCATAAGGTCCCAGAGGTGAGAAATTATACTCAAAAATGGGCATGCTTGACCAGCTAGTATGGCTCAATGGTTGATACCCATGAACTGGGAGATCATGGTTCCATTCCGTCAGGGCACATGCCCTGGTTGCAGGCTTAATCCCCAGTAGGGAGTGTGCAAGAGGCAGCCAATCCATGATTCTCATTATTGATGTTTCTATCTCTCTCTCTCTCCGTCTCCCTACCTCTCTCTGAAATCAATAGAAAATGTATTTTTTTAAATATGGGCATGCTTAAGTAACAACAGAGGGTTATTGAAATGCCTTCTTGGGAGGGTTGGCCAAGCCAACTCATAACTTTTGCTTTTGTGGGTGTATTATGCATGTCTGGGGTCAGAGCTGAATAGTTTGAGAATAAAAAAGAGGCAAGTGCTGCCAATAGGAGGCCTTCATCTCTGCTTATCCTTGAACTTCTCCAAAGAAAAATTAAACAGTTAATTAAAGGCTAATATGTCACTATGTTGGCCTCAGACTCTAGATCCATTATTCTAGGCATCATATCCCCCACCAAGTAACCATGGATCAAGGTTAGATGGTGGTCCTGATACCAGAACAATGGGCTTGCGCTTCTATCTTCCCAAAGCTTTGCTCTTGGTTTACTCCACACACTGATAACTTTCCTCCTACCTTCATCTATTTTTTAATAGGGACTCTAATAATACTTCTCACCAGTGCATTGTGTTATGGATTAGGCTAGACAATGCATGTCACTGAGTACTAGAGATCCTGTGATTGCTGTTGGCATAGTGGTGGGGTGGTGTTTTCATCCCTCCTTCTGAACTCTTGCATGGCTGCCTCATCAGCCACAGGGCAGTTTCAGAATGGCATAGGGTTGATCAGGGTAACCTTTGCCATTGCAAATCTTTTCCTTTTTACAAAGAGTTTGACTAATAGTTCTCAAGTTAAATAAAATACAAAAGATAATCTACCATTTCAGAACACACAGTACTTGATATTGCAAAATAGGGAGCATGCATTCTCCCAGAGCCATTCTTTCTACCTTGGCAACAAAAGCATTTTCAAATAAATATACATCCCAGTAGGGGCAATGCAAGACTCAGTTGTGACTAAGCTACCAGCTAAGCCAGTAGAGTTATTGGGGCGGTTGGGGGTGAGGGGGCGGGAAGGGAGAATCTCTTAAGGAGAGAACAAAATGTTGATTGAATAGAAAAGCTGTGTCATGCTTGAGCTTCACTCTTTTTTTAAATTAATTTTTATTGATTATGGTATCACATAATTGTCCTTATCCCCCCATTCCCATCCCAATCCCCTCCCTACATCTTCCCCCATTCCCCTATTGTCCATGGCCACTGGCTAGGCCCATGTGCATGCACACAAGTCCTTTGGTTGATCTCTTCCCTTTACCCCCACCCTAACCTACTTTCCCTCTGAGGTTTGAGAGTCTGATCGCTGCTTCTCTTTCTCTGGGTCTAATTTTGTTCACCATTCCCACCATTTGTCCACCAACCAGATCTGAAATATCATGGCTGACATGTACACATAAGGAACTATCTGAGATTGAAAGTGGGACTCAAAAGAACTCTTGGCCCAGAAAGGAACTCACTACAGACTGATTCATTTGAGCTTCACTCTTAAGCATGGCTTTCTGTAGGGTTTGGGGCAAGCCACCTCATTTCAAATGTCTGAATATATTCAGAAGTCAAACCACCTCCGCTTCTCTTAGGGAGGATGAGATAGGACAAAAGGCTCCCCTGAAGATAACTCAGAGGGCACGCCTCCCCCCCCTTACATCTCCCGCTTGCTCTCCCCTTTGCCGATGTAAGCATGCCTTGAAATGGGGCGAGACGTTTATGAACCAGCTTTGCAGCTGCTTCATTACTCTGCTAATATCAATATTAATTTCTGTAGGCTTCCTTGTACAGAACATCAGAGTACACCCGCTGGTGTTTGGTGAGGGGATTTGTGAGCCTACTCTCGAGACACCTCCCCTGCCACTTCCCCTGTGGCGCCTTACAAAAAAAATCTGGTGCAAGCCCCAGACAGCAGGGAGAGAGGAGGGCACACAAAGTCAAGCCACGGCTCTCAGGCCAAATCACAGAGGCTGCAAAACAAGTACCTGGGTGTTGTGTGCCTGCCTCTCTGGGGCTTTGCCGCCAATTTCCCACTTGGCCACATGTGCACATTTAATTAATGGCCTGCTCATCACCTCCTGCAAGTCATTAATAGTGATGCTCTGTAGATGCCGGCCCACCTCAGAGCCTGCCAGGAGCGCGCCACTGCCCACCGTGTCCCAGCCAGTCCCCCGCCGCCCACCGGCTGCTCCCTGGGCCTTCCAGCCAGGTTTCAATCCACGAGACAGACAGAGCTTAGAACCAGCTCTGCTGAATTCATCTCTCAAGCGAGATTTCTGGATGGATCCATTTCATTTCCTTCACTCTCTAATGTTGTGGAGGATTTTTTTTTAAATTCTATTAAAAATGCAATTAAATTTGTCTCATGGAATTTGCTCTTTAAAAATCCAGACAGCTGCTTGCTCATGGTGGCATTATGCTCTTGATTCTTACGATTTTTTTTTCCTTCATCTCCATTCCATTACTTTACTGAGGATTAAAGGCGGGCTTACCAGATGGCAAATGCCAGGATCTCTTTCCACCCCCACCTCCCATTCAGGAGACTGATCCTATCAGCCATAACACACAGCCCAGGCTCCTCATGCAGCCCTTGGAGGAGACAGCAATTGTTTGTGTATGTTTTTTTTTTTTAATTTATTAGCTAATGCCCGAAGAAACACAATAAGGGGCAGGAAGTTAGGGACGAGAATAACCAAGTGCTGCTCACAGTAACTCTCTGGGAATGCTGGAAAACGTCTCTCCTCCTCACCCCCCCCCCCCCGTGCCTCAGTTTCTTCATCTCTTCCCTATCACTTGCATCCTCCACTATTTCTCAGCCATAAAGCACTCATTAGGCTGGGAAGCAAATGAGGTAATGTCTGTGGTGAGATGGTTTCCAAAGAAAGACACCATATAAAAAGCATTCTGATTGCTAACAGTCAGGGATGCTGAGGATTTGGCCTGGCTGGCTTTATAAACTATTTAACTGCCTGCTCCTTGCAGAAAGTATTTTTATCAGTTAATTACACATTTTTCTTATTAAATAACAATGTCAAAGCATTTCTTGCTCATTTTCTTGCCATGATTAATTTAATCTGCCTCTCTTTATTAAAAGTCCAGTTTTTGTCCTCTCGTCTTATCCACCCTGATAGACTAGTAAACGCGCCAGGACTGTTCAGCAACTTTGATTAACATTAACCCATTCTCCTTCCATTCTTTCTTTTCCTCCGAATCCCTGAAATAGTCTCACTCTCACGAGAATACATGCCTCCTGTCTAAGGTGCTTCCAAACTCTGCAGAACAGATCTTGCCCTAGAGAATGGCTTCCCTTCTCTGCTTTCTTGGGCCCTTCACCAACAGGCAAATCCTAAGAGGTAGACCAGATTTAAAGGCAGCCCTGATATAGATGCTGCCTGGGAGGAGACAAGAGAGTCAGAGAGAGTGCACTGGTCATGTTCAATTTCAAAACAAGCATATGTGATGTGACCAGGATTGAAGAAAAAGAGGGAAACCAATGCCAATGGCATTCACTGCAGCGTGGGACTCTTACCTAATATTATTGGTAATTATAACTAACAATTAATATTAATAATAATAATATTACATGTTTAACTCCTTGATTTGAAGAGGGACATAGGCATTATTATATGGATTCATGCTATGGCTTGAACCCCACAGAGAAAGACTAAAGCTTTGAGGGGTGGGGGAATTTTTTTTCCAGGCAAAGTAGTTAACTGCAGCAATTACAGAAATGGTAATAGGAAAGTGATTTCATTATTTTTTATTTGTCACTGAGCTAGGTAGGCAGTCTCCAAAATGGCTGCCTGCTGATAGTCACTCCTTTGTGCAATCCCCTCCCCTTGAGTGGGCTGGACTTACTGATCCACTTCGAATGAATGAAATATTGCATACGTGATGGGATGTCACTTCCAAGATTGAATTACAAAAGTCTGCCTTCTTTCCTAGATACCCTCTCTCATTTGCTCACCCATTACCTGGAGAGCCAGGCACCATGGGGTGGCTCCCTTATGATGAGGCACAGGTGACAAGCACTGAGATACAGTCAGTGAAAAACTGAAGCCCTCGATCCTATGGTTCATGAGGAACAGAACCTCCCATTAACACAAGTAAGCTTGTCTACCCTTCTCCAGGCAAGAGTACGGATTAGACTGCAGTCTCAGCAGACAGCTTGATCGCAACAACAGAGAGATTCTCAAACAGAAGCACTCAGCTATTCTACCCCCTATATTCTCCCAGAAACTGTGAAATGGTAAATGTTGGGGTTTTATTTTAGCCGTTACATTTTGGGGTAATTTGTTACTCAGCAATTGATAACTAATACATGACTCTTCCCACAGTAAAATTAATCCAGAAATAACATGACATACTACAGTAATGGGGGGAAAAGGGCACTGCTCCCCTAGCTTTTGTCCTTGAAGTCATTAATCAACCAAAACCCCTTTTCTTGCTGGATGTGACCTTAAATGAACATCTTTTCAACATAACTCTCTAGGTAGCCATTCTCAATTAATTGGTTGGGCGGATGAGAGAAAAATCTATTTGCTGTCCCTTGAACAATAGAAAGAAAAGACTTGGAATTACAAGACCTGATTTCTACTTACAAGCCGAGAAGTTTTGGGAAAATCATTTATACTCTTTGAGCTTTATTTTCCTCTTCAAAAAAAAATAGAAGTAATCTGTTTGGATGCTCTGTAGCTAAGTACTGTAAAGTAGATTTCTCTTTTTTCCAGTTGGCCAGCTTTCCCTTATGGCCACAAAATGGTTATAGCAGCTCAAGCCTCACATCCTCCCAAAACAATGGCCCTATATAAGAAATGGAAGCAATCTTGTCTTTCTATATAATAAAAGGGTAATATGTAAATTGACCCTAACAAGAAAATGACCAAAAAGATCCCCTGACCAGTCACTATGAGGCACACTGACCAGCTCTTGGCTGGCAGGCTCTGATAGCCCAATGGCAAATGGGGAACTGGAGGTGGGTGGCAGATGACATGGATGGTGCCCAGCCAAGCCCCTCCCCGTACCCCACAGGTCACCCCACACACAGAGGGAGACTTTTGGTGAGGGGAGGGCTAGTGATTGGGCAGGAACAGCTAACCTCTCAGTTTCTTACTCCAGCCATCAGGCTCTGATCACCTGATGGCAAATGGGGAACTGGGAGTGGGTGGTGTCAGGGGGCGGGAAAGATGGTCCTGACTGCAGGCCAGGCCTAGGCACCGTACCATATCACGAATTTCATGCGCTGGGCCTCTAGTAAGTAAAGAAAACTGCCCAAAACAATCCCCAGCAGAATTCCCTAGAGCCGTGGTCATCAAACTGTGGCTTGTGAGCCACATTCGGTTCATTGGCTCCTTGAGTGTGGCTCTTCCACAAAATACCACAGCCTGCGAGAATCTATTTTGAAGAAGTGGTGTTAGGAGAAGTTTAAGTTTTAAAAATTTGACTCTCAAAAGAAATTTCAATCATTGTACTATTGATATTTGGCTCTGTTGACTAATGAATTTGCCAACCACTGCCCTAGACATTATATTGATCAGACCTCACTTATACCCCTTAAGGTGATCACTGGCTGAGGAATTCAGATTACCGTAATCAACTAACACCACCTCCATTGCACCCCTGAGGGTCTGAGGGACCTAGCTGCCTTGGTGGCTGATGGCCATCCAAAGAAGAACTGGCAAAATCTGAGCTTCTGGGCACATAAATTAAAATGGGGGATGTTGCTGCTGGGTCAATGTGTTAGTCCATGTAGGCCAGGTTATGCTGGAGTATAGCTTATATAATGGCCTACCTCACTCTACATGCCCAGCACAAGTCAGTCGGGCAGGGCTGATGGAGGCTGCACCTCATAGGCACAGGACCTCAGGATTGGCTATAGCAGCACAGAAAATAGGAGAGGCCCATCCTGTCACTTTCACTCACATTCCTTTGGCCAGAACCAGAGAATGACCCCACTTAACTGTGTGGGGGATAGAAAGTGTATTTTTACATCTACTGGAAGAAGGAAAGTAAAACAGGAATGGTTTTGACCCCAGTAGGCAAATGAGACTGCAATGAAGGCTTATCTCCTCATATGGTTCATGAGGTTCAAACAAGCTAATGTATTTACTCATTTCTCATTCATTAAACACCTAAGATCTACCAAGCATTAGGCTGGGAGAGATCAATAAGACACAATCACCACCCTCCTTGCAGATACAACCATGAGAAGGTGATCAAACATCCGAATGTCAGCCAGAATTTGTTTGCCCTTTTCTTTCTCTTCCAAGTCCACAGTGCTCACCTCACATATTTTGTCTTCCCACGGTTGGTTTCAAAGTCTTTTCAATGTTGTTAAGATGGGTCATAATCAGAAAGGACAAGGGACTAATCTGGGGTGCCATAGCGTGCAGGGATGTGTGGCAATCATCATCAAGAGAACTCTGCAGGCAACTCTAAGATGTCCTCTTTTCCTTGATCTCCTTCAGCTCATGAAACTTTAGAAGAATGAGCCATTATATTGTTCCTTTCCAAATCCCTTTCTGAGTGGCTCAAATTGCCTCATGAGAGAAAAGACATTCCTGCTTGAGTCAGATTCTAAAAGTTCCTCCATCTCCTGAGCCCTCATAAGTGTCAGCTTCTTAAAGAAGGTATCATGATACTGTTAGGGTTGGCTAGCCTGCAGTTATAGAGAGACCCTAAAATTCTAGTGGCTTCATATGAGCTGCTTAATAGGAATGCCTGCTCAGTTCATGTCTCTACAGAGAGTCTTCTTCACCAGAGACCCCAGCTGATGGTGGTTTTGCATTTTCATCTGTGGTTTCTAGGGTTTCACTGGGCATTGATAGTCCCACAAACCAGGGAGAAAAGCATATAGACAGCTTACAAGGGACATTTTCATTGGGCTGGGCCTGAAAATGGCATCCTTCCCTTCCACTATGTACCAGTATGGAGCATGCAGTCAATGACCACGCCTAGCTGTAAGAGATGCCGGGAAATGTAATTTAATTGTGTGCCCAGGAAGAAAGCAAGACAGATTTTTGTGGATAGCTAACAGTCTCTTCACACTCACCCACACAACTTCCTATTTTTCAACTTGGCAAAATCTAAGCTCGTGGAATATTTCTATATAACAATTTACTCTTTGGCTTGCCCAGGCAATGATCTTCTGGAAGACAATTCATAAACATTGGAGTGCAATTAATGGGCAGAGACCTGACCCACTGCCCATTTTTCCTGTAGTATTCCTCCACCAAAATTCTTGATCAGGTCCTCTCATTCTATCTAGAGAGACAATATCGAGACTATGAAGAGATCTAAAAAGTGATCATTTCCAACATAGGGACAAACCAACAAATGCTTCCAATGAAAGGAGCATCCTTTCCCAAGTGTGATCAAGAGAGAAAGGCCTAGGGGAGAGGTGTTTCTCTAAGCATCTTCCTTTTATTCATTCACCGAACAAATAATTATTGAACACCCAATGCATGCCAGGATGAGTACCTAGTCTGTTCCAGACACTATGTCAGGTACTGGCAGTGCACTGATGAACCATACTGGCATGATCTCCTAGACCTTTTTAAAGTATACAGGAGTATAAAGTCTAGATTTTTTAAAAGTATACAGGAGTATAAAGTAAGTACATACCGTGGTAAGTAGTCATAAAAGAAAAAAAGGGACAAAGGCAGAGAATAACAGCAGAGGTGGGAAGGATGACGTATAAGTTAAGACCTGAGGGGTAAGGTATTAGCCTGCAAAGACAGTGGAGGAGGAGGCAAGTACATGCAGAGGGCACCACATGTGCAAAGGCCATGAAAAGGGAAAGAGGTTGTTGTGACTGAGTAACACAAAAGTAGCCGATGTGGCTGACGATGACGGGGGAAGAGCTGGGAGATGAAACTGGAGCAGTGGGTGGGGGGCAGATCATGAAGAGTTTTGTCACTCTTGACGAGGACTTTGAATTTGAATCTAAATAAAACTAAAAGCCATCTGGTCTTTAAGTAATAGAGGGATATGATTCCACACTACATTAGTCTGCTAGGGCTGCCATAACGAAGAACCACAGACTGAGCGGCTTAAACAGAAAGTTATTGTCTCACAGTTCCAGAAGCTAGAAGTCTCAGGTGGAGATATCAGTGGGTTTGATTCCTTCTGAGAGCTGCAAGGGAAAATCTGTTTTATGCCTCCATCCAGCTTCTGAAGGTTTGCTGGCAATCTTAGCATTTCTTATAGATAGCGTTCTCTCTGTATCTTTACATCTTCTTCCTTGTGTCTGCCTCTCTTTCTCTCTACATGACATTCTTCCTATAAGGATGCCAATCATCTTTTTTTTCTTAACTGGTACATTTATTAAAAATATAGACTAATGTTCCTGTGCTTACATGTTGTTGTGGATGTGTGCTGGCTTCCATAAAACAGAACTGACCATAAGGAGCTCTTCAATATACTCCTGACAGAAGTAAAATGGTCACTAGAAATGACTGACAAGACAGGGCCACTGCAGACATAATTCCCTTATATAATTAATAATTGCTAGAAAATGGAGTTTGAGGTTATTTACAATTATACCAACATCCACGGAGGCTGAGTATCACAGGCATAAGAAACGTGTTTTCATGTTTCCCAAGTAGTTTTCTGTTTTAGCTATGAAGGTTAGTTACCACAACCAAACTTGTTCTTAACAAGTAGGGATTTTATGTCCATCCAACCAGCCTCTTCCATCTTTCTGGGCCTATTCATTTGCAGAGTAGAAACTGTAACCAGGTTCTTCATTTCATGCAGTCACATGTAACGTCCAATCTTTATAGGCTGTCCGATTTCTTTAAGAAAAAAGGAGTGGCTTGCAGCAGGGCTACATAGATGAGGAAGCTCTGTATGGAGGAGATCACATCCTCGCACATCTTCCGTTTCATCTTCTCGGGGTCCAGCTTCAGCGTGAGGCCCTCAATACGGACCATCGGGGCTCTGCCTCACCGGCTTCCACCAGCCGCGCTGTGCTCTACTCCAGGATGCCAATCATCTTGGATAGGCACCCAGCCTACTCTGTATAACATCCTCTTCACTAATTACACCTGCAATTACTCTGTTTCCAAATAAGGTCACATTCTGAGTTGCTGGGGGTTAAGACTTTAACATAGGAACAGGGGAAAGGGCACAACTCAACCCATGACACACATGTTTTAAGATTATTTTCTGCTTAATGTGAATGGGGAGAAGGGGTAATTAGAGGTGGAGAGGCACGTTAAAAGGCTGGTGTCATTGTTGTCAAGATGAGAGATGATGTTTGCCTAGGCTAGGTGTCCAAGAAGATTTAAGATGTATTTTGTTTCTAAAACGAGCATTGAAGAGGGCCACCTGAGAAGGCACGTGGACATCCTTTAAATTGTCAGCTGAGACCGAGGGCTGAGGGTGTATTCAGTTTCTGACTTACCATTGTCCAGGTGTCAGCAAGGGCAGGGGTCTAGATATGTAAATCCAGTAATGCTAGAGCCTAGTTAAGAATGCAAATAAGCTCCTTTGACCCTATAAATAAACCTGCTTCGTGGCTTGGGGGGGTCGCTTGCTGCTTCTCCCTCAGAGAGATGGCGCCCACCTAGTGCCCCGCTTGATGAATCTATTTCTGCCTCCGGTCTCTTTCTTTCTTCATCCCCAGTTCCTCCACTCAGGAACATGTCATTTTCCATGGTGGACACGGAAAACAGAGAAACAGGCCCCCGCAGAGCATGACCGTTGGTAGATTTTATTTCATTGGTGAGGGAAAAGGGTGAATCAAGGATGACTCTTAGGTTCCTGGCTTGCGTGAGAAGGAAGATGCTGATGCGATTTATGAAATAAGGAGGAGTGCGGAATAGAAACGTTTTAGGGTAGAGCCCCATGATTTTATTTTGTGATATAATTAAGTACATAGACCAAGCAGATAGTTGTGTTTAAGAATCTGGAGCTCAGGGAAGAAAGCCAGTCCTGACAGCTCGCAGCTGGGGGCAGGGACTGGGAGGACAGGCATCCGTGCTGACGCAGGCTAGCCTGGCACCACTGGCTGCCCACTCCACTTCCGCACATTTGGGGCTGGGAGGCCATCCCCTGGAGGCTTAGCTCAGCCTCACCATGGTGGATGCCTTTGCAGGCACCTGGAAGCTAGTGGACAGCAAGAATTTCTATGACTACGTGAGGTCAATCAGTGTGGGTTTTGCTACCAGGCAGGTGGCCAATATGACCAAGCCTACCACAATCATCGAAATAAATGGGGACACGATCACCATAAAAGCACAAAGCACCTTTAAGAACTTGGGGATCAGCTTCAAGCTGGGGATGGAGTTCCACAAGACAAGGGCAGATGACAGGAAGGTCAAGTCCACCGTGACGCTGGATGGAGGCAAACTTGTCCACATGCGGAAATGGGACGGGCAAGAAACAAAATTTGTGCGGGAGCTCATTAATGAACACTCCTCCTGACACTGACCCATGGCAGTGTAGTGTGCATGTGCACCTGTGAGAGAGAGGCATGACCTGCCCACTGCTTCACTGACTGCTCCTCTGCCAACTGGCTACCCCTGGGACTTAGTACCAGATCGCCTCGGCTTTTCCTCTGGCGTTTTGTATAAATCCACCTTGGGGGGAAATTCTTCTGGGGCCAGGAGCAGAATCCTGGACCTAGTTCCAGTTCCCATTGTATTTGTTTTGGGGTTGTTTTGTTTTGTTTTGTTTTGTTTTTCTCTGCATCCAAATAGTGCTCTGAGGTCAATAAAGCAGAGCCAAGGCAAAAATAAATAAATAAATAAATAAATAAATAAATAAATAAAAGGAAAAGGAAAAGAAAGGAAAGAAGAAGAAGAAAAAAGAAAAGAGTCTGGAGCTCAAA
This sequence comes from Vespertilio murinus, assembly GCA_963924515.1. Classification (NCBI taxonomy): domain Eukaryota; kingdom Metazoa; phylum Chordata; class Mammalia; order Chiroptera; family Vespertilionidae; genus Vespertilio; species Vespertilio murinus. The sequence continues at coordinate 61,974,006 of OZ004706.1, read as the reverse complement.
TGAGAAGTCCGTGCTAGAGATAGGAAAGTGGAGTTCTCAGCATATAGAGTAGTTAATGCCACTCAGAATGGTTGACGTATGAAGTTCCCTTCTCCCAGCACATCCTGCTCCTCAGCCAGCTCCAGCAGTGCTTGTCTTTTATCTGGATGTCTCCATGGAACAGCCAATGCCTAGAGGAGGTTTTGAACCAAAAGCTCAGAGGCTTTGTTGCTCCTTCTCAAGGAGCTGGCAGAGGGCTGAGAATCCTGCCTGCTTAGCGTGCCAACCCCTGGTCATTCCATCTCGGTCTCTATAAGCATTGAACACCCATCGTGTGCCAGGCTGAGCACCTAGGTTCCACGGGTCCCTGGCTTCTGGAGAAGATGAAGAACATGCTCCTACTTCTCTCCCAGGTTCACACAAAGGGCCCGTCATTGACACCCAGGAACACCCTCACAGACCAATGCACATGTCCACGTTGGTGAGTGTGCACGCACGCACCCCGGCCCTTCAACAGGAATGACCTAAACTTTGTGAGGTTCGCATGTCCCTAGAGATGATCTCATTTGCCTGCTTCAAAAGCGCTTTGGTCTGCACAGCCTGTAGCAGCAAATTTACACTTCAAAAAGCAGACAGCTTTTTCCACATCTTATTCACTTAATGAGTGAGAATGCAAAATTAGTTCCGTTGCTGATGAGGACCTTGAGCCAAATGAAAAGTGTTCATTTGTCAGCACAGGCTTACAGCCTGAGACGTGATTGTATAGCTAATCCAATAACGGGTTTTGAGGCTGAGCATTTATTTATATACAGTATGTCTTCTTATCTGTTGATAATCAGGACCTACAATTTACTCTTTCCTGTGCGTGTAGTGTGAAATAGCAACATCTTCCAGACATATTGCATTTAAGTACCAACATGCAAACACATACCAAAAGCACCATCATCAGCAAAATATTTTATTTGCTTTATTTTATAAAAGAAAGAAGAACCAGTGCTTGAATGCAGGCTTTTATATTTTTTAATATAAATAGTAAATAGCAAATGAGGTTTTTCTCAGGACTATGGAAAGGTTTTAAAAATGAAAACAGGGTGTCCTTGAGCCACCCTAATCAAGTGACTTCTTGTTCTCTCAAAATTCTATCTTCAGATTAGATTCCACACATATGTTTTCATATGATTATACACTGAGTGGCCAAATTATTATGATCTCTGACCACATGCATGGGGTGAGGGGGGTGTCCCTCAGCCCAGCCTGCACCCTCTCCAATCTGGGACCCCTCGAGGGATGTTAAACTGCCAGGATTGGGTCCAAACGGGCAGTCGGACATCCCTCTCACAATCCAGGACTGCTGGCTCCTAACTGCTTGCCTGCCTGCCTTCCTGATTGCCCCTAACCGCTTCTGCCTGCCAGTCTGATCACCCCCTACCCATTCCCATGCCAGCCTGATTGATGTTTAACTGCTCCCCTGCCAGCCTGTTTGCCCCCAACTTCCCTCCTCTGCCTGCCTGGCCATCCGTAACTGCCCTCCCCTGCAGGGTTGATTGCCTCCAACTGTCCTTCCTTGCAGGCCTGGTCCCTCCCAACTGTCCTCCTTTGTAGGCCTGGTCCCTCCCAACTAACCTCCCCTGCTGGCCATCTTGTGGTGGCCATCTTGTGTCCACATGGGGGCAGCCAGCTTGTGTGTTGGAGTGATGGTCAATCTGCATATTACTCTTTTATTAGATAGAATACAGGCCTGGTGCATGGGTGGGGGCCAGCTGGTTTGCCCTGAAGGGTGTCCTGGATCAGTGTGGGGGTTTCCTTGGGGTGTCAGGTGGCCTGGGTGAGGGGCCTGTGGTGGTTTGCAGGTCAGCCACGCCCCCTGGTGACCCAAGCAGAGGCCCTGGTATCTGGAATTATTTACCTTCTACAATTGAAACTTTGTAGCCTGGAGCAGAGCCAAGCCTTCTGCTTGCTCCCTGGCTGCCGCCATTTCTGTTGGTATGTATCTTCTATAATTGAACTTTGTAGCCTTGAGTGGAGGCCTGGACTGGCCAGGGTGTGTGGAAAGCTTGGCTTCTGTTGCTGGTGAAACCCAAGCCTGTTCTCTGTGGCTGCAGCCATCTTGGTTGGGGTTAATTTGTATACTCGTTCTGATTGGATGGTGGGTGTGGCTGGTGGGCATGGCTTGAGCAGAATAATGGTTAATTTGCACATTACTCTTTTATTAGGATATATATATATATATATATATATATATATATATATATATATATTAGAAGCCAGGTACATGAATTCGTGCATGGGTGGGGTCTGGCCAGCCTGGCCAGGGGGACGGGACATGGGCAGTTAGTCAGCCTGCCTGATGGTTGAACTCCTGGTTGAGGGGATAATTAGCATATTAGCCTTTTATTATATAGGATATACACTGAGCAGCCAGATTATTATGCGTTCAGAGATCATAATAATCTGGTCACTCACTGTATAAACTGAAAAGATAGATGGTAGAAATCTTCGAGATGCCACCACCTAACTCTCTGGCCACCTCAATCGTCCAAATGCTCTGCTGGTTGCAGAGATGCACAGCACCGCCGCGTGGGCATGAAGCTATAATAATTACCTCAGGCAGAGCCTTCCCTTAAAATATAGTAATTTAAAATTAAATATAAAACCACCACATTTGTATAAACTCTTCCAGGGACTACATACTGCTACATGATATTGTTTCTTACCCTGTGGATGAGCATAAATGTCTGTCACTAAAATACAGGGACACTTGCGGCCTGATATAAACATAAAATGCATAAAATCCAGCATTTAAAACAAGCAGGCGTCTTTACGGGGATCACAGAGTGGGATGCTTTCTAATGTATCCCCGCTGTCAGGAAGCCTACGGGAAAGGAAAGGCACATCCGGATTAAGTATTCTGTTCATTGCAAACGTGTAGCACACCTGCAAAATCTGTGAAAAACCCTGCAACACGTGGAGGAAGTCCGTGTAAGTCTCTTTCCCTGCCACCACCTCTTGGACAGGCCTAGAAAACTCCAGAACAAATGCAGGGAAGCATCAGAGAGCCGTCATCTCTCGTTGCCACCCCCCCCCACCCACCCCCACCCCCACTTAGCAGTCTCCAACCCCGAGGAAGCTGAAGAGAACCGGTCACTCTGTGATATACGAGAAGGAAGGGGGGCAAGCGCACTTTTTAAGCGGAAATTTATTTCACAATAAATATTTCAGTGTTGGTGCGACATGATGTTTTATTGGATTATACCAGTTGGCTACAGAAATCACACTGGGAATAGCAAAGTGTGTGGTTTTGCGGGTAATGCGTTTGTAATGTGAGGGCTTTACACGGGAAGAGGGCTGGAGAAGGGGGACAAGGCAAGTTTCGAAACTGGCTCAAACGCATGCAAACCTCTGTTACGGTAGTGCCTGGCCGCCTGAGTCCAGGGGGGTTTTCATGGTGGCTGCGGTACCGAGGCTGGATAACTCGCTAGGTTTTGACTCCGGTGGAGGATAAATGAGTATGGCATGCATTACATCCTTACTTTCGTCTCAGAAGCAAATCTTTCTTGTACCAGCCAGTGTAATCTTCGGAGTTTTTCTTCTATAAAACACCTCAAGAAAAATGCACCTCGGTAAGATTTACACTTTATTACTCTAATGGTTCTACAAACACGACCACAATGTGATGAAAGGCAGAGCAGTCCCGGCCTGATTGAGAGCTAATAAAAATCAGTACTGAAAACTGCAAAGAGCACCCTTATCATCTTTCTTTCATTTAGAGCTGATTACTAGGGGATTATAATGCAATCACAGCTATGTGTGAGAGGTAGCTATGGGAACCAGTTTTAACTGTTTATCTAGCCAAAGATCTTAATTTAAGTTTGAACACCCTGATTCATTTATATGTAAGACACCAAGGAGACAAAATGCAGAAGAAACAGATGCGTACTTGTTCTTTCCATTTAACTTCGCAAGCTACCAGCCAATTTGTCTTTCAGGGACAAAATTAATTTCTGATGACAATGTGAGCAAGTAATAAACTAGGAGTTCCTGTCCTGGGAAACTTGTTAATGCCATGTAATGTTCTCGTGTTATTTAGGAGGGGAGAAGAGATTTGCTCCTGGAGTTACGGGGACGTCGGTAACAGGCTTGCCTTTGTCCCAGCTCTCTCGGTCACTCCAGCAGGTTTATGACACCTTTTCTTGAGGGTGAGTTGGGAAAAGTTCAGAAGAGATCGCGTTGCTTGCCATTGCTTCCCTCTGGAGGTTGTATTGAGCTGCTCGTTTTCCTTCATCCTCTGGCCGTTACTCAGATTTGCTCCCAGCAGAAGCCTCCGGCCCAGAGCTTCCCAGCTCCATAGCTGGGGCAAGGCGACCCATGAGATGAAAATGAGTCACAGGACCTCATGCTTGGAGGTGCTAATAAGTCCCTTGCTAATAGGACACAGCCTCTTGCTCACTCCAAGAGCAATGCGGTGGCATGGCCAACAGCGCCACAGAAGAACCTGGGGTGTGTGTGAGGAAACCCCAGTGATGGGATTAAACCCATCACCATCGAGAGAACAGGGCGCCTGCATGGCTGACAAAGTGTGTGCACATGTACACTCACTCGGATGGGAACTCGGACTGGAGACCACCTCAAAAACAGTCCATGGATCTATCTGTGCCCACGTGCCAGTGATAATACCGGTAACACTATTACTACTGCTGCGAATAATAATAGTAACAATAGCAATAATAGACAATAGATCGCGTGTATGGAACACTTATTGCACACCAGAGACTAAGGCAGACATGCTACACACATCATCTCATTTAATCAGCACAGCCACCCTTTTTGGACACCATTTTTAAGGCCACTTTGTAGCCTGGAAAACCGAGTCACGTAAAAATTAACTCGCCCAATGCCACGGCTAACAAGTAGAAAAGTCAGCCTTTGACCTTGGTCTGCCAGTCTCCAAAACTTATCTTTCCAAGCGCTCTCCTAAGGCAAACCTTGGCAATCTTCTTTATCTTGGCTGGCATTGTTTTTCCATCTCATTCTGTATCCAGTTTTTTGTTTTGTCTTGTTTTGTTTTGTTTTTAGTATCCCTGGATTGTGTTTCTCCCCTCATCCATGGCTTCTGTGGTCTGTCCTGCCCCGTACTTCCTCAGCTTGTATTTTCCTGCTCCCTGGGGGAACTCCCCACAGCATAATGGCTGTCCATTAACCTGTTTTTCAAACCTCTCGCTCTCTCCCATCCTCTGACAGTTTTCATATGCTCCACATGAAGGAACCTTTTCCAGAAACACTTTTGAAGAAAGTCTGAAGTAAGCTGAAAAGTATTGCATTTTTTTTTTTCATCTCAACAGGGAAATGGATTTAAGAAAAGGAGAGAAGAGCCTGCAGGTCTTTCAGATTTTAAAAAAGAATTCAGCACACCGCCGCACTGGCACGGGGAACACATCTATCGCGGAAACCGAGAGAGCATGTGCATTTGCACGCTGAACCGTTCCCCTGGTCCTTGATCACGATAATGACTTGGAGTTCCGCTGAGCTTTTCATCCGGAGGCGCCATGGCCCCCGCAGAAGCGGGCCCAGCCAGCGGCTCCCTCCACCACCAAGGCCTCCGTCTCCTCCGAGGTGAGGGGGGGCGGGGGTGGGGGGACAGCTGCACGGGGGAAAATTGAAAAGGACAAGCGAGCACTGTAAATTTCCTCTCCAAAGGCAACTAAAATAACAGTCCGACTGCCCGCATTTAATTGCCCCATCTGGAACTCAGGCATAACAATGGGCTCCCAAAGCAAGCTTCTGCGGGGCATCAATAGCCACAGATGAAAGAGGGGGCCTAGAGAAAGCCTTGCTCTGTGAGCACCAGGATATTTTACTAATTGCCCAATTTCCGGTTTTTAAAAACCATGTCAGGCCACCGGGAGACATTCCTTCGCGCAATTCTCCCAAGCTTCCTCTTGCCCTCAGGAGTCAGTACCGGTTTGATGAGAACAAGAAAGAAAACAGGCACATGCTTAGTCCGTGGGCCGGGGGAGAATGGGATCCAGCACAGAGCCGCTTCCTTTCCCAAGTACGGACAACTGCGTGGCACATGACCCCGTGGCGGCCCCGCTCTGTGGGTTCTAGAACCCGGGTGGGAGTCAGGCCTACCGCTCAGCAAGGTGGCATGTTGGGAACTGTCTTTGCAGCAGCGCAGTGAATTGGCCCTGAGCTGGCCACCCAGGTATCAGAGGGCACTGCTGTTTCCTCTGCCCGGAGCTTCTCTCTTCTCTTTTCCTCGCTCCTCCTTCCCCACCATGCGCCCTCTTCTCAAGGCGGCCTTCTCTAGATTGCCTGGAGTTAGGATAACTGTTCCCCTTCCGCTTCCCTAGCATCCCGTACAGACCTGGGCCACTGTACTTTCCATGCTGCATGATAGACAAGGCGTCGTTTATCGAACACGTATGTACCGATCACTGTGCGAAGCTCTTCACACGTAAAGGTCTCTTTTCACTTTACAGTCTTCCAAAATACTATTATCCCAATTGCCTAGATAAGAAAAGCAAGGGTCAACAAGATTAAGATCTCACAAGCAGTTCATGGCAGAGCTGGGGTTTGAAAGTAGGACTTATTGTCCCCCAAGCCCATGGTCATCGCCCCCCCCCCCCCACGTTCAGCGCACTGACGCTGGCATCTTACTGTATCCATTTCCGCACGCCCAGCTCTCTCCATGCACTGCCGGCGAGTATGGACCCTCACACACACTTGTTGAGCTAAACGCCATAGGGGGATGTCTAGGGAGCCCAGCTGACCCATATCAGGGTACCTGGAGTAAACTAGCCTCATTAGCCTGGCATTCTACCAGCTGACTGTTCTGACTTGCCTGGGTAACAACAATAGAACTGTCACTTTAGAAAAAAAAGAAAAGTAGAAGCATTTACACAGGGTTCTTGGTGTCATGTCAACACACCAGAAAATGTGTTGTCTTCCTGAACTCAGGTGCTCTTTTCGCTGAATTCAGTCAAACCAGTTCTGCATATTGACACAGAAGGTGTAACTTATAGCAATTCAGTGCCTCACTGCATAATCACCTCTGTCACCCATCGCTGTCCTCCAACAATGCTGCTCTCGCTGCTCTTGCTGCCGCTGCTGAGGCACCGGCTGCATACTTCCCCCGAGAATGAATGTGGCTGAGCACTGTGGGTGCAAGGATGGTGGTGGGAGAGCCCATTCCCTGGGATAACGGGAGTCTCGCCTGTTGTCTCACCAGATAACGTATTTCGGACCCCTCCTTGCCTTCAAAAGCAATTCGTGGCTCCCCATTGCTTTCATCATAAAGTCTAATAGAGTCTACTATTCCCAACTTTCCCCCACTATTCTCTAACTCAACCCCTTCAGAATCACCTTACTGTTCCCCTGCACTGAACCTGATGTGTGTTCATCCACGCACACCCTGCCCTTTCTTTAGGCCCAAGTGCTGATGTTTCCTGCTGTCTGCAGTCCCCAGTGATCTTTCTCTTAGAATTTTCATGAATTTCCTTACACTCACTGATTCAGTACATCATCTTACTGTCACTGTACTTTGTGCATATTTGTGTCCAATACGCCTGGTGAAATTTTAGGCTCCTTGAGGGCAGAGACCATCTTCCTCTTCTACCTCTGCTGCGTGAGGAGGTAGAGCAGTCCTTGTGTCAGTGACTGTCCTGATGCTGTTTGGCAAGACGTGTATTTGGCCCCATGCTGTCTGTGCAGGCCTCTCTCCGGGCACACCAGAGTCCTTGTAATGCCTCAGAGAGACCATTCCTGCCTAGGTCCAGCTATTCACATGAGACGTTCTTCCACCTGAAGCTCTTAAACCTCTCACCCTCTCCTTTCCCCAAGCTGGAGGTTTCCTGGAAAAGTAGTTGGCCTCAGCTTGAATGTCACTGCTTCCGGAAAGCCCTCCTTCATTCCGCAGGACCAGGTCAGGCGCGGTTCCCCCAGCAGCTGTGTTGCCTCCCATCAGCAATCATCACACGGTGTTATTTAGGGCTCTTTTGGCTGTGTGTCACGGAAAACGAACCCAACCGAAAGGAGAGGGGGCATTCATCATCTCAGGTAACGGCAATGGCCAAGGCAGAACTGCCCTCAAAGTTTTTGGTCAGTTTCCATTCTCTCCTCATTCTCTTTCTCTGTCTCCTGGCTCTGCTTCACTCTGTGTGGGCCTCATCCTCTACACAGTAGAAAGGAGGGGGTGAGGGTATGATTGGGGGAGAGCCTGACTGTGGAGGGTACTGGGGTTACATTTATCCCAATGATCTCAGAGAAAACAGAGCTGCTTTCTCCAGGCAACCAACATATTAACCCCCCAGGGGATCAATCTGATTGGCCTGGCTGGAGTTTATAGGTTTATTCCTAGGATAAAATCACTATGGCCACAAGCCTGGAGGTCAAGTCTGAGTCACCTGCCCCCAACTTCCTGTGGTGTCATGGGGGTGGGAGAAAATGACTGGACTTGGTGCTCTACCCAGACCACTTGGAATTGGAAATGAGAACTTCCCATAGCAAGGAGGAGGCTGTTAAGGGGGACATGGGGGGAAGACAAGAGGTTGGGGAGGAATGCTGGATAGACAAAAACAATGTATGTTCACTACGCAGCATCTGTCAGCCTCCTCCATTTCCTGGAAGCTACCTTAGGGTATTGTTGTGCCTTGGTCACTGCCTGGGACCTGGCACATGGAGATGCTCAATCGCTACTTGATAAGTGGAGGAATGAATTAATGAAGGCTCTGAGCGCCAGTGAAATATCCGGAGTTCTGGGCAGGGAAATACACAGAGTCCTGTTCAAAAACTTAGGTTGGCATAGCAAGAGGCCATTGTCTGCTGCTGCTTTGCTGCCCCAGCCGGTACAATAGTGGCTGCAACTGGAGGACCTGCCTCGGCTGGCTGCTCACCAGATTCCTAACGTAGCCAAAGAAGAATCCGAACCTCACCTGGGACCCGGCAGGATGTGAACCTACGGTCAGCCATCTTCCTCCTTAGGCCTGAGTCCGTCCAACAGTGTGTCATAGAAACAGACAGAGCAGCCGAAACCAGTTTGGCTCAGTGGATAGAGCATTGGCCTGTGGACTAAAAGGGTCCCAGGTTCAATTCTGGTCAAGGGCATGGACCTTGGTTGCGGGCACATCCCCTGTGGGGTGTGTGCAAGAGGCAGCTGATTGATGATTCTCTCTCATTGGTGTTTCTGACTCTATTGCTCTCTGTAAAAATTCAATAAAATATATTTTTTTAAAAAGAAAGAAACAGACAGAGCAGCAGGTTACCCAGGAAGCAGACACAGAGGAAATGCTTTGGGAAAATCACAGGAAGACTTCCGTGCCTCTTATCAAAGGGGAGCAAAGGGAGCTGGTGAGTGAGCTGCTTTACTTGACCAATTTCTTAACAGCACATGCTCACGGCATAAGAATAACTCCATTCTGAGCATATAATAAAGTTGGCTTACATGCCCCTGCCAGATAGTAGGCTCCTCAAGGAAGAGAACCCTATGCATATCGCCATGTAATCCCCTCAGGCTAAAGGACCTCAATGCCTGGAGCTTTCCCAAACCTGACTGTACAAATCCACAGCTGGTGAGATCTTGGCTTTCAGAGACAGAACCCCATGTCCACTGGCTCACTGCTTCCAGAACTTAGTGTATAAGGAGTGAGTTCCTCTACCTCTTCATAGGGACCATAATTAAAGAAAACAAAAAGGTTTTTAAAATCCATTTTAAAATGTGGGCCTTTACCCATTTTCCTGTCATCTGCCAAAAGCCTGTAATCTTCTAATAAATGAGGCACCATAACATAACAAATATGTGTATAATTAAATAATTTAGACCACACACACACACACACACACATACACACACACACACACACACACACACACACACACACACACACTTTTCTTTCAAGAGCAAGTTCCTTTAGAATCCCTCTCAGATAGGATAAGAGAAATCCATATTCCTTTGTTTTAAAATGCCCAGGCAGTCACAAGAAACTTTAATAACGTTTAATTCTGAAATTCATGAAAATTTTGTCTTTTCAATAAGTGAATCTCACTACTTAATAATTTCTGGTATTGTCATCTTTTTTTACTTCCCAAAGCCTCCTGTTAACATTATAACCTAAATTGTTTTAATTAATGACATTGATAGAATTAACTAGTAGGTGTCATTCTATCTGGTTGGTACACCATCATTTCCTCCCCCTCCTTCACAACTTGGATTCATAAACCTTTCTTAAACACATTGTAGCCTTCGCAGACACCACCTTACTCATGTTCTCCTCCTCAAAATCGCCTGGCTGGACTACAATTCAAGTACCTTAGCCTACTTTCCAGAGCTTCACTGGGTCCCCTCCCCCTCGCTAACTAACCCTTTCCCTCCCTGATACAGCATGGACAATCGGTGCTCAGCTGACCAATCCTCCCACCAAACATGGCCCACAAAGTCTCCAGCTTGGCCACAACATCCTCTTTGCCTAGACTGTTCAGCCTCTCTTCCCCACCAGCCCTGCTCCTACTCTTTCTTCAAAGGTCAGAGCACATTTCACAGCCTTGAGCTGCCTTCTGAGAGGCTCTGGGCCTACAGGGGGCTCTTAGCCTGTGGAGTCATGACCTGGAAGGCTGACTTTTGACTTGGCACATAGGTTCTGAACTGTGTGACCTAGTTTCTGTTGTCCCCAAACTCCTCCTGCATCTACTTTCAACTCTGCTTGGTAATGAGTATATTGAGGGCAGAAGTCTTAAGTTAGACTTGTTTGTATTCCCTACAAAACTTAGCACAAATTGTGGTAGTTTCTCAACATACATATTTTTTTTTCAATTCCTGACTCTTTTCTTTATATGTCTGAATGACATTAGAGGAAACAGCCTTCTATTTTAAACCACTTAACTATTCTCTCTTTAATTCAGGGTAGGTATGAGCTTTAAAGAGAGTGAATTGGAGAGTGAATAGAGTTTTACTTAAGAAAGTTCTCTCCTGAGAATCAATGCCTTTATAGGATGTTGGATTAGAAGTTTATCTAAGGAAGATGAGGACAAAATAAAAAAAGGGATAGCTCCCAAATGGGTCCTTCCAGTGCTACTTTATTGTTTATTTTGAGGTAATATAGGTACCAGGAAAGTAGATACAGCCATTCAAATTCAAAATCATAGAACAGGCAGCTCTGGTTCATGATGGTGCCCTGAGCACAGATATCTGCCTCTCCTTCATCCAAAGATCCTAGAGAAATGATAGAAAAGAGTTACTTTAAAATAATGAAACCCAAAATATTCAAGAAGAGTAGAATGCAGCATCAATGGGTTAGAAATGAAGTCATTTCTGGAAGGTAGAGAGCATGTGAAACTAGATGATGGTGACATGAGAACTGAGGAAACTGCAAGGAAATCCTGAACAAGTTCCAAGCTCAGAGTCAACAAATGCAAAGCTGAAGAGGTAGGGGGAGGTTACAGGGCGGGAGTGAGAAATCATAAAAGCAACTAATTAAAATAACTATATGTGGAACAACTGAACCAATAAGGCACCTTCCCACACACCCCCTCACCATGCCTGCAGATCAGCTAACTATCAGTGATGTTTACCTTCTGGATGAAGCCTAGAGAATCATTTCCTAGAAGGAGAGCAATCTTCCTAGAAGGTGTCCTTTATTGGGACTGGGCACAGTGCACAGCAGAAGCAGATTAGAGACAGTTCTGGACTTTGGTGATAGCTGCCCAGGAGACAACTTGAAGAGGTAGCTTCTCAGCTAGAATGGAAGGTTCAGTTATGCTGGATTGCCAAGCAGTTCCTTATGTTACAATTCTTAATAGTTTTCCTTAATAATTAGTAATAGTTTCCTTTTCATGCTAAAAAAAAAAAGTCACATTGTGAGTAATAAATTATATAGTTGCCTTATCATGAGTGAGATACAAGGAAGCCTTGTTTCTCAAACTGGGGCCCAGGCACCCTATGAGGATCTGATGCCACCTCATCCTCCACCCCATCCTCCCAGACTGGTTTGCCTGTGCAGGTCATCATCCACACAGAGGGTTCTGCTGCCATTTGGCATCCATGGATGCCATAGTAAACACAACAGCATACACAGATTCTGACATTGCTTGCAACTGATACTTTAAGAGATTATCATTAAAATGAAGACCAACTTTTAGAACCTCTTAGAGGATTCATGGACTCCTAAGAACATATATGGCACACAGTAAAAGGGTTATTAAATATTTAAAGAAATTATAAAACAAAGGAGGGAGAGCACTTACCTCATCAGAAACAGAGATTATTCTGAAAACTTAAGATAACTTTGCCTTAAAATCTAATTAGTTTTAGAAAAGGTTCAAGAGAACAATGTATCCAATAACCAAAAACAAGATGCTATTTTCTTAAAGTACTCAGAGAACAACAACAAAAAGAATCCTGGAACAAGGAAAGCACAATGTCTAAACAAATTCAATGGACAATCTGCATAATTGAATGTGTCATGGATAACAAATGGAGATGTGGCAAACTCCAGGAAAATCTCTCAAAATATGACACAGAAAGACAAGATAGCAAATATGAGTAAAGAAGAGATTTATGGGGTTAGTAACTAGTTAATGGGAATTCTCAAAGCATAAGTCAAGAGATGACAGAATGGAGGAGATAACCAAAGACACAATAGAAGAAAAGTTCTCTGACCTGAAGGGATTACATGAATCTTTAGATTTAAAAGACCCACTAAATCATGAGCAGTATGATTGAGAAAAAGAAAAGAAAGGCCCATTTCAAGATACATCCTAATGAAATTTTAGAAATCCAAGGATAAAGGGAAACTCTCAGACTTCCAGAGGGAAGGAAATAGGCTACCTACAACAGAAAAAAAAAGATTAGATTAACATTAGATTTCTCATCAACAATACTTGATGCTAAAACATGAAATATATAAAAATAAATTTTGAACCTAGAGTTCTGTACCCAATCAAGCTATAGAAATAGAATCAGAACAAAATAAAGATATTTGCAGAAATGCAAAGGCTGAAAAGTTTGCCACCATGAATTCTACATGAAATAAAAAAAGAAAAAAGGTGTTCCAGAAAATAAGGAATGCAGTTGAGCCAGAAGAAACTGATAAGCTAAAAAGACATTTTTAAAGAATCCATTTTACCTTAACACACTCAGAAAATTCTCTTTTGAGAAAAATAGGCTGGTGACCCAGGATTAATTTCTTTCTATTTAGGTCCAACCACAGATTCCTTGGTTTGCAGCAAATATTTTCATAATAATAGGACAGTTTTAATTAGTTTTTAATTTTTTAATCAAATCACAAACTAAGTAAAGAAAACATGATAATCACAAAACAAAGTGCAAATATAAACTTTCATAACATGAAAATGGCATAATAGTGGGAGAAAAGAAAATAACTACAGGAGCATGTAAGTAAACTAATCTAATTTTTATAGCAGAAAATAAATAGAGCTCTAATTTCAATAAATCAAAAGCTATAAGTTTTAATATATGCTAATTAAAATTACAGAGATGTTCTTTGTAATAGCTAACTGTAAACAGCAAAACCTGAGGATGGAGTGGATCGGAAATGAATAATATTGCAATTGCATTAAATATTCCATGTTCCATAGCAAGAAGTCAATAGATGCAGCCCGAAGTTTACAAATCGATAGATAGAAGTCCACTGTTTAAAGTTATAATGCTAACTTTAAGTTACAAGGATAAGAGTTAAAGAGAGAAACTTTTAACAGTGATTACCTATGGTTAAGTTGTTATCTTACATCACTCTCTCTCTCTCTCTCTCTCTCTCTCTCTCTCTCTCTCTTTTTTTTTTTTTTTTTTTTTGCTATTCTTTACAGGTATTTGTATTACTTTTCTAATCTAAAATAATCACTGTAAAAGCTTTGGATTATGTGCCCTTCACAGTCCCAGAGACCAAAAGAAGGAGTCTCTTTTGAAATATAATATCTGTTTTGGACAAATTGGTCCATCCACCAAGTTGAAATTATTCTCTTTAGCTCTAAGGAAAGCCGTCACTGGCTGGGCAGCCAGCTTTCACCAGGCTGTGTGGCAGAATGAGAGCTCTTAGGTAGCCCTGTACACTTTATATGGCAAGCTACCATCTACTTTCCATATTAATGTGGTAACAGGATAATCAGCATCCACAAAATCGTTCTCATGGTAAGGTTCCCCCCCCCTCCGCCCCCCCCTTTCAAATGCATTGCTTTTCCATGCCGGAATTATCTTGCTGGTATAGATATGGACAAGATTATAATCTCCATAGTGCAGATATTAAATGGGGCTGTGAGACATTAAGTAACTTGTCCAGGATTCAAACCCAGGTACCCTAACTTCATCACACACCCTCATCACTTCCCAGATGGGAGGAAAGAATTTTTACATTTAAGGCAAGGAAATGCAAAGACTGCAGCATTTACTTACTGGATGGCAATGAGGTTGGTGAGAAGGCCATCAACCTTCACTATGCACTTATCTGCAAACCATTACAAATTCAACTTAGCAAGTTTGGAAGGAAACAATAAAACACTCCCCTTTCTTAGCTTAATAGTGTGATTTCAAAAACCAAAACATTCTTCTGTAAGTTGAAGTGACCTTAGACATTGCATCTATTATACCCCTTTCTCTATTATGCATATATATAAAAACATGTTTTTAGAGACACAACCAGTTGACCACTTATGTAGTTAGTGTATTATCCAGAACTTCTGCAATTTGTTCTTTTATTCAATGCTTTTAATTTTATTCTTTTGAGGCTTTTTACCCTTTCAAACCATTTCCAGTTTCCTCAATCATCATTACTATTTATTTCATTAAATTTTTTTTTAACTGAACAAAGTTCACTAAGTTTGTGCTATTTTTCTGGGTATTTAATCTCCCTCTGTTTTGCATCCTCTCTCACTCTCTCTCTCTCTCTCTCTCTCTCTCTCTCTCACACACACACACACACACACAGAATCAATGTTAGGAATATTCTTATTCTATTCTATTCACAATTGTATCAGATTTGAATAGCATTAACTTAAAAATAAATTTTGATCTGTATCAAGGAAACTTTTTTTTCCTCTTTGGGTGTGAGAAAGTTTTCTTTAATATTGTTATATTGGTTTTTATAATAAAAAGAGGGGTAGGAATGAAAGGATATTACGTGTATTCTCTAAAACAGAACTGGTATCCCTGAACAACAACAAAAAGTCTGTCTAGAAAAATAAACTAATCCGTTGGGGCTTGGGGGGGGTCATTTTCTGACCCAAGTCTCTGCCATTCCTGCCTCCTTTACAGCCAGAGGAAGATGGTTGGTTTCACAACTGAGTACTTGAAGGGGAGCTGCCTTCCTTTCCACCACTCTGCAAAAATGAGCAGCCTACGGCGGGCTTAAAGCTAAGGGGAGAATAAGAGAATCAAGATGCCTGAGAGTAAAGCTGATATGGCTCCTGGGGGGAAGGAAGTAGAAGCTTCCTTGGCTGGAGCATGACTGAATCTTGAGTCGGGACTGCTTTCTCCTAAGGTTAAGGTCTTACAAACAGGAGAGCCCGAGGGCCTCCAAGAAGGCAAGCTTTTCTCTCCAAAACGCTCCTCTCACATCCCAAGCTCCTCCTCCACCGCTGAGCCGGAAACGTGCGGCTAAAATTTTAATCCTTGGGAAAGAGGTGTGTGCTTTACTGAGTCCTCTTCTAAATGTAAATAGCCCCGGAGCACTAACAAATGGAGCTCGTGCACTTCCCCTGGGATGAGCGTATTAAGCTGCTTCTGCAGAGTAAGTTGTAAAAGGAAATGGCTGAACAAAAAGAGAAAAATGTCGATGAGTGATGACATTGAAGGGACATTCCTGGAGCTTAAGGCGCTGCCCGGGGAAGGGAAGGGGTAGGAACCTGGCAGTCACTGAATGGTGATGTCTTAGGTACTTTACAGAGAGCCTCAGAGCAGCCTCCAGAACAGAACTATGTTTCCCTTTTCCAGATAAAAATGAAATAAAAACTCAAAGAAGTTCCATAATTTGACTATTTCAACGATCTAGTACTGTGTAACAAACAACCCCAAAACTTAGCGGCTTAAAGCAATGATGTATTATTTCCTTGGGTGTCTTAGGTAGCAGAGAGGGCTGAAACATCCAAGATGCCTCACGGGCAGGACCGGTGCCTTGCTGGGAGTGGCTACAACGCTAGGGGCAGCCGGGCCTCTCTCTGTCCATGTAATTTTAGGGCCTGTCTCTCTCCACATGATTTCTCCCGCAGGAAAGCAAGGAGAGGAGGAAGCTTCAAAGAGCAGGAAGCAGAAGCTGCCAGTCCTCCTAAAGACGAGGCCCAGAACGGACACAGAATCGTGCCCACCGAAATCCTATGGGTCAAAGCCAGTCACCAAACCAGCCTAGCTGCAGCATCACCTCTCACCAAAGAGGATGGCAAGGAATTTGCACCCATAAACCTACAATATTGTTCAAGCTCACCCCGGGGCAGCAGACCCAGAACCGCTGGCTTCCAGACCTGTGGGCTATGGGAAGGGGGTGGGGAAGGACACAGACAAGGACAAGGACAAGTAACAGCTTGGGGAGAAAGCTGCTGAGCGAAGTCCCCAGGGAGGCTAAGAACCCATTCTGGCCTGGATAGATTGCTGAAGTGTTATTTCTCTGGGCCGGGGCTTCAGAGCAGACTCCTATCTCCAGAGAACTCAGTGACAAGCACGTTGAGTGACTCAAAATGTGCAGTTTCCATTGTCACTAGAGGAGCCATCAATGGCCGGGGAGGCAGAAACATAAGCTCCTGTGTCTGATCCTATTCTGTGGGCCCCAAAACTCCAAATACACCCTACAGTCACACTCACGCAGCTTACGCTCCAGGGCAACCCCTTTTCTCCATCTTCAACTCGGTCATTTGTGTATTCATTCATGAGACAAGTTATTATGGGGCATCTACTGTGTGGCTACCGCAGTGACCAACGCAGAAGAGTCTGACCTTTATGGAGCTTGCACAAAATAAACGAGCAAATTATGTAGTGTCTCTTAACGGTGATACACACTGAGCTAGAAACCGGGTATCGAGGTGGGGGCAACTTTATTTCAAATAGAGTAGTCAGGGGCGGCCTCACAGAGTAGGTGCCATTGACAAAGATGTGAGGCAGATGAGGGAGTGAGCTCCATGGATCTGGGAGGAGAGGCCTCAGGTGGAGGGGTGCCAATTCCTGGGCAGAGTGCCTGGGCTGCTGCTGTATTGAGTACAGGGAGCAATGGTAGAAACATTGACTCTTTGAAAAAAAAATTATTGATTTGAGAGAGGGGGAGAGAGAAGCAAAACAAAACATTGGCCTCCTGCACCCACTCTGACCTGGGATCAAACCTGAAACCTGGGCATGTGCCCTGACCTAGAATCGACCTGCTGACCTTTGGGTGCATGGAGTGCCGCTCAACCAACTGAGCCACACCCGCCAGGTCAAAACATTGACTCTTTGATGCATTAATTTCACAATACTTATTAAACACCTGCTCCTCGCTGGCATTATACCAGCCCTGGGTGTACAGAGACACAGAGATCGCCACCCTCAAGGAGCTGACAATCAGAGCTCCCCACACAGTGGGCTCGGGCCTTTGAAAGCGCAGTGCTGGGTGTGAGCAGTGTCTGCAGGCAAGCTGCTCAGCGGAGCCGAAAATGTCTGTTCTCAGTCCATCTGTTGATGGATCAGAGAGACAAGGGTTGTGTGTTTCGTGCTTGAAATAGAATCTGCCCATATCCTCAAACACTGCAGAATCTCAGTTTTTACTAAATGCAAATTTTATTAGTGCACTTTAAAGCAAAAGTCTTGGGTAAACTGCATAATATAATCACCATATGACTATCACTTTGAATTAGTATGGCAGATACTTCTAACTGCTTAATTATTTATTTTTAAAATATATTCCAATATTTTAATTATGTTCAGTTAAGTGTACTTGAGTATTTGTGGCACTCTGCATTATTTATGTTGGCGAAAAAGCAGCCTAAATCAACTTGCTCTGGCATTCCATAATTTGTGCTCGCACATCTCTAAAATAGATTTATACGGAGCTATCAAATGGTTCCTCTGGATAAGCTATGATTTTACATTTTTATCTGAATTTGATTTTAATGTACCACAAAATAAAATTTATTAGTTTCTTTACACTAGTAAGTGTCTTATCTGATTATTCATATTCAATATTTGCAGAATACTAAATAGAAGCCTATCCTCTTCCATTAAATGCTAACGTGTCGATCTCAAGTCACCCGTCCCGAGCCCCTGCCCACTCCACCCCTGCCAAATTCCGGGGAATAGTCTAGAGCTGGATGAATCAAATTGTCTAACCGCTCAGGGTAAAGAGTGAGGAAAACTGGATCAACTTAGAACAGCCCCATTACAAACAGGAGATGGGAGAAATAAGAAGTCCCAGGGGAATGCACTACCCAGCAGCAAGGAGCGTAGCATATTACTGCCTAAAAGGAAGAAACTAGATGGAAAAGCATACACAGATGCGGGCTCTGCCATAACTGGCCTGAAAAATAATGAGATCTGCTCTGTCCATTGGTATCTGTCCAATGTCTCTCCTAGTTTCTAAATTCACTTAAGCGTCATCTCTGTATAGAGGATAAAAAAAAATATTAAAGTTACAGTATTTCAATAACCCTCTTAATGTCATACAAATCCAACGGACAGACGCCCACTAAAGAGATTACAGCTTGAATACTTAATCCCAATTTGGATGTTTTCAAACAAGGCAAACCTGGCCTCAAATGCAATGCGCACAATTTAGCTAAGTATACGATGTTAATGCACCAACATGACTAAAAATACAGCCAGAGAATCTGGCAGGTGGGCGCCACCCTATAGCCGCCTCTGCACATCACTCTCCCAAATCAAAGGCTGGGTGAGTAATGAACGTGCCCATTTCCAGGTCGAAAGTACAGGTGGCTCGTGACAGACCATCTCAAAGCCTGAGCAGCGAGAGCTACTTAGAATGAGACTCGCTTCAAAAAGTAGGTTAGCAGTTTTATTCAGGCAGGGTTTGGCCTCCCAACCTCTCTTGCTTTCCTTGATCTCTTTCTCTCTCTTTCTCTCTCTCTCTCTCTCTCTCTCTCTCTCTCTCTCTCTCTCTCTCTCTCTCTCTCTCCTCTCTGAAAAGGGACCATGTATTCTCACTGAACAAGGATGTGGTTTGTAGCCAGGGTGCCATAGATCACTGTTACAAGCATGGACTCAGAGTCAGATTGCCTGAGTTCAAATCTTTCCCCCATACACACACGTGTGTACACACACACACACACACACACACACACACACACACTTTGTTAGTTGGGCCACCTTAGGTAAAATGCTTCATTTTTCTGTGCCTCGGTTTTCTCATATGTTAGTTTAACACATAATAATTGTAATAAGATCCATGATATAAAGTCATTTTGCGAATTAAAAAGCACTTAGAGCCTGGCTGGCGTGACTCAGTGATTGAGCATCAACCCATGAACCAGGAGGCCATGGTTCAATTCCCCAGCCAAGGCACGTGCCCAGGTTGCGAGTTGGGGCATGCAGGAGGCAACCAATCAATGATTCTCTCTCATCACTGATGTTTCTCTCTCTCTCCCTCTACTTTCTTCTCTGAAATCAATGAAAATAAAAATAAATAGATAGCACGTAGAGCAATGCCTGGTCCACGTGAAGAAGGTTTAGCTATTATTGCTGCGGTTAGGCCACTCGGTCTGCTCTGGATGGTGGTGGTTTGGGGGCCATCATCTCTCTCCAGGGGGACGCCACAGACCACTCTCATCTCCTTCATTTTCCTAAGCTTCACCTTCCTCTTCAATCACTGCTCTAAGTCAGTGAGCTCAATATATATTTTTTTGAACGAGTGAATTCCTGGGCTCCTACCCTCCTGCTGCAAAACAGCCACCGTATCCCCCCGAGGTAAGATGTGAGTGAAATGCTCTTGGCTACACATATTTGGTAACTAAAATATTATTGGATAAAATACTCCCCCCAAAAAAAAGAATTGGAGAAAACTGTAAGAAGAAAGAAAGGAAGGGAGGGAGGAAGGTGTTTGGGGAGGTGATGGGGAGAGAGAGGAAAATATGCCCTCCTGTCCTTGGGGACAGTTAACAACAATTGCAGTATAGTAATAAGAGGTGGGGGTTAGCCGAAACCGGTTTGGCTCAGTGGTAGAGCATCGGTCTGCGGACTGAAAGGTCCAGGGTTCTATTCCGGTCAAGGGCATGTACCTTGGTTGCGGGCACATCCCCAGTAGGGGGTGTGCAGGAGGCAGCTGGTCAATGTCTCTCTCTCTCTCTCATCGATGTTTCTAACTCTCTATCTCTCTCCCTTCTTGTCTGTAAAAATATCAATAAAATATATATTTTTTTAAAAGAGGTGGGGGTTAAAATAACACTGTCCTTTGTTTAAATCACAATCAGGACCTATTTGTATTTAACACTGAATATGGCAATAGGATGGTAAGTTTCACATTTTTAAATGTCTTATTATAAGAACTTCACAGTAACAAACATTCTTTTTTTTATTAATTTAATAAACACTCCTCTTTTCCATAAGTGGAAATAAAATCCTCACAAGAACTAGAAATGCCAATTAAGTAACTCCCAAAGGTTTTGTCTTTTGCTCTGGAAACTTCCGTAATTTCATTTAAAAAAAATTTGGTCCTATTAAAATATCACAGGTTTGGCTTCACAAAAATGAAACTCATTCCCTCCACCCTGAGTTCCTCATCTAACTGGCAATGGCCCATTCCAGCTCAGAAAGTTGGAGATGTGCCCAAACTGGTTTCGCTCAGTGGACAGAGCGTTGGCCTGTGGACTGAAAGGTCCCAGGTTCAATTCCGGTCAAGGGCGTGTACCTTAATTACAGGCCCATCCCCAGTAGGGGGTGTGCAAGAGGCAGCTGATCGATGATTCTCATCTGATTGATGTTTCTAACTCTCTAGCCCTCTCTCTTCCTCTCTGTAAAAAATCAATAAAATATATTTTTTTTAAAAGTTGAATATGTGTCTGACTTTTGCCTCTCCTCTCACAATAAAAGAATTGAACAACCTATTGCCATCCAGAAGCAGGACTAAGCTCTCACCCCAACTTATGCTTTCCCCCTCTTTGACAAGGTTCCTTAATTATAAAAGAGAAATAATCTCTAGTTGGTAGGTTGTTGCATTTTTTTTTTAATTTTATAAAGTACTTTGGTGTACATGCTCTCATTCATTCTTTGCTACCCATTGGGGATAAGTGGTATTGTTTCCCATTTAAAAGTTAGGAAATAGAGACTAAAAACAGCTAAGGAAATGATCCAACATAATTTATGCCAATTGGTGGAAAAGTCAGCGCTTAAGTCTTGCATGCATCCACCCCACATTTCCCATTCTTAGTGCCACTGTCACTGTTCAGATTCTCATTCACTTAATCATCTATTTATTTACTGATTTAACTTACTGAGTACCAGACACTGAGTTATGTACTAAGAATACAATGGGGAGCAAAAAGATACATTCTTTTCTTCATGGAGTTTACAGTCCAGTAAGGGAGGCAGTCATTAGTTAGCTAGTTATAGAAATAAGTGGTTTATTAAAACCATGTTAGCTAAATGAATGTAGGACTCTAAAAACTCTAATAACAGCAGTTGGCCTAAATTCTTTAATCTGTGAGTGCTTTCCTGAGAAAAAATGACTATTGAGTGAGTCCCAAGGGATGGAGGTTGGTAAGAAGAGTCTGACAGACAAAATTAAAGACATATGCAAAGGCCTGGAGGTGGGAGAAAGCATGGCTCATTCAGAAGACTCAGAAAACCATTGCAAGGAGGTAGACCAAAATCAGGCCATATAAGGTAACATCAGGCTGTTTGCCTTTATCTTAAGGATGATGAAAAGCAGTCCTGGCCAGATGGCTAGGTTGGTGGGAGAGTCATCCCATACACCAAATGGTTGCAGGTAGATTTCTGGTCAGGGCACATGCACATATCTAGGTTTTCAGTTCTATACTGGTCAGGGCAAATATGGGAGGCAACCTATTAATGTTTCTCTCTCTCTCTCTCTCTCTCTCTCTCTCTCTCTCTCTCACACACACACACACTCAATAAAAACATTTCCTTAGGTGAGAACTTAAAAAAAAAAGGAGTGATGTAAAGCAGAAGGGTGACAGATCAGATTTTAATTTCAAAATGAATATCCTAGCTGCAGTGTCTGAAAGCTGGATTGGGCAGGACAAATAAATACAAATGGACTGGTTAGGGTACTCTCTCAGTGTCCAGGTGAGATAAGACCAGCTAAGCTGGAGTGGTAGTAGAAAGGGAGAGAAATTGGTGCATCTTAGAGGGATTTGATAGGCTAAACCAACAAGGTAAAATGGTGGATTAGATGAGGGATTATTTTGATAGGCTTCCAACTATTCTTCCTACAGCCTCCCTTTCCAGTCTGTAAGCAGTTTCATGTGCCACTGCAAAACAATTCAGTCTTATCCCCAAAGGGTAGCAAAGAATGAGTGAGAAAATGTGCACAAAAGTGCTTCATAAAATAGAAGGTTCCTTTGGAAGCCTCCTTATAACCAGCTGTTCTCCATGGCTATAGACCAGTGGTCCAGAGGTAGGCATTTGACCCCAGCTGGGCTGATCAATCAGATTCTCTATTGGGTATTTAAAGTTGGAACCAAGGGAACATTTATTATACTCTGTAGGTATCTGGACATATAACAGAGTTTCTTCATGTGATCTGAGAAACAGAGAAACCCATGGGAGTGATGAAAGGACAGAAGGGAAAGAGTGGAGGGAGATGAAGAAAGAGGAGGAGAAAGAGGAAGAAAAGAAAAAGAAGGAATAAGAGAAGAAGGAGAAGGAGGAGAAGGAGGAGAGATGGCAGATGAATAAATAGGAGAAGAACTGAGAAATGAAGAGATCCCTATTTCTTTTAAGTTTCCAATTCCATTCTGGCCTGAGAGTCTGGCTACATTCCTACCTTGGAATGCCTTCTAGAACCCTAATAATCAATTCTCCCCCTTTGACCTACTCAAGTTCAAGTCTATTTCTGTTGCTTGCAACCAACGAGCTGTATCCAAAACAACAACCAAATGCAGCCTGGTCTAGAAGGCCATGCGCTCATTTACTCTACAATCATTTGTCAAACCAGGCTCTGAAAACAGAGACATGAGTTCACAATTTTTGACTCACAAAGGCTCATGCCTAGCTGGGAAGACAGAACAGTAAATTTGAAAAACATATACAAGGTGGGTAACTACATTGCGTAGGTAGTAGATTCAGTGATGAAGGTATGGCTGTAAACAGCGAGGTTGCAAAGGAAGAGGCAGTGAACTTGACCTGGGACATCAGGGAAGGGTGCTCAAAGAATGTGACGGTGACCAGAAATCTTGAAACATGTCTAGTGTGGACAAGGGGGGAAAGCTAAGCCCAAAGAAGGAAGAGCACACACAAACATGAGAGGGAAGAACCTGGCTGGTGTGTGCAGCGAACTATAGAGGGTTCTATGTGGTGATGCACCTGGTCAAATGGGGGACCAGGAGATGGGACAGGAGAGACATCGTGATGCATGTTAAGCTCAGGGCTTTCGTCTCTGAAGAGAAAGAGCTCAAAGGCCCTTTTGCCCGCTCTTCAGCCTCTTGTATTCCTGAGGACAAGGAGATGGCACTTGCCTCCTGTTTCAGTGAAGAACAATGAGGCACTTGGCAAAATTATAGGACTTGCTCCTGAGTTCATCCAGGAACTTCGGACTTGGAGCTCTAACATGCAGTGACCTCTCTCACTTCTTGATCCTAGAAAGCTTCAAAAGATGACATGCCCGAAAAAGTAATCCCAAAACTCTAGAGTCTGGACAAGAAAATTGGGTTTCTTGCATAAAAGTACAGAATTGTTTAAAATTACATCAGGATATATTTCAATAGCAAAGTTCCTTTTAAACATTTCAATAAGCGCCTTTTCAGTTATGTCTGTGTTTGAAGATTAATGGGAAAGGAAAATAGGAAAATACTTTGGAGAAGGATCAAATATAATAAAGAGAATCCCCAAATATCATGGGGCTGAAATTCAAGAAGGAAGAAGTAAAGGCCAAATTCAAAGACAACAGAAATGTAGATAATAGTGAAAGCAAAGTAAAAACAAACAAAAATAAAATGAGGTAGGTGTGCATATATTTGTTCAGAGGGGGCAAATATTGAATTTTGAAAGAAAAGTTATACTAGGATTAAATCAGACACTCAAAGCAAGATATAAAAATAAAACTAAATTTTCTAGTTCAACTTTCCATTCAAAAGGTTTAGAGAAAGTATTTTCAGAAGGGAAACAGAGCAGGTGGGACTAAGAATTTCCATTCTTAACTATACCAAAACAATTATTGATATTAGTAATTGCCTGACCTGAATTAAATGATTTCATCCTAGAGAACCAGATGGTCCACGATAGTCTTTTATTTGGAGGATTTAGTGGAGTTCAAACAAACTTTGCCACCACACAAAAGTTTAATAAAGTCCGAAGGAATGACTAGTACTTTCTCCCAGGCTCTTAGGAGCTCTAATCCAACGGCTCTGGCAGGCTGGCCTTGGTGCCTGGCCTGCTGTCATTTTATGTTGGTTCTTGATTGCAAAATAGCTCCAGCTGTTGGAGGACTTAGTAACCCTTTTCTCCTTAGAACCGTGCAAGAGAAACAAAGCATCCTTCTGGGCCTGCTCAGCACTGGGTCAACTAAATCCAGTCTCAGAGAGGAGTTCTGCACCAAAGAATGCTCACTATGGTTCCTCCAGCCCACCCAGCCAAGAGAGTTCTCTCCTCCTAAAGCCGTTTCAAACTTTAATGTGCCTATGAACCACCTGAGGATCTTGCTAAAGTAAAGCTCTGATCATTAGGCCTAGGGCGGGGCCTGAGGCTCTGCATTTCTAATGAGTGTCCCCACAATCTTGAGACTTTGCATAGAGATCTTAGAGGGTACCCAAACATCAGCATCTGAGCAATCATGTAAGAAACTTAAAACATACATCAGCCCCTAGCTGGTTTGGCTCAGTGGATAGAGCGTCCACCTGTGGACTGAAGGGTCCCAGGATCGATTCCAGTCAAAGGCACATGCCTGAGTTGCGGGCTTGATTCCCAGTGGGGGTATGGGGGTGCAGGACGCAGCTGATCAATGATTCTCTCATCACTGATGTTTCTTTCCCTCCCTCTCCCTTCCTCTCTGATATCAATAAAAATACATTTAAAAAATAAAAATTAAAAAGAGAAAAACCCACATCAGGTCAAGGCAGGTGAGCCCAGAGCAGAAATGACCATGAGATCTAGGAACTTTTGTAAAGCTTTCCTATCAGCTGCTGCAACACTATCCCCCAAAACAGTGACTTTCACAACGTGCCAGCTGGAGGGTGAGATAATCACAGGACTTCAGACGTGGACTTTATTGCCAGGGCAGATAATCATAGCAAAAAGAGGAAGAGAGCCAGGAGGCATTCAAATCTCTGGGCAAATATGACTTGCAATTCATTATCATGCGAAAAGCATAAGTGGCAGCAGCATTGTGATTTTATTTCAGGATATAGAAGCACCGATAAGATCACAGTTGAGCTATCTCCTGCCCGTGTCCCTCCCGCTGCACTCCCATCCTTTGCAGACCTGGAGGGCTCTACTCATCTCCATCTATCGAGGGGGGGGGGAGCATGTGTGATTACAAAACTTAGATAGAAAGATTGCAAAAGAAGCGTGACAGGGAGATGGACCCTTTGCACCACAAGAACAACGTCTGGGACAACGGACAATTACCACCCCAGAGGCAGGGTTGCCTCTAGTGTCCCTCCAGTCCCCATTTAGAAAAGGAAAGACTACAGGAATATTGGCAGAGGAGCAGGTTCCAAGGGAATGGCCGGGATCCTGGGGCCCAGGTCCTCTTTAAAAAAAAAAAAAAAATATATATATATATATATATATATATATATATATATATATATATCACAGAGAGGAAGGGAGAGAGATAGAGAGCTAGAAACGTCGATGAGAGAGATACATCGACCAGCTGCCTCTTGCACACCCCCTATTGGGGATGTGCCCGCAGCCAAGGTACATGCCCTTGACCGGAATCGAACCCGGGACCTTTCAGTCCGCAGACCGACGCTCTACCACTGAGCCAAACCGGTTTCGGCGCCCAGGTCCTCTTGCCTTCCCATGGATCCTTTCTATCCCTTCAGCATCCTGGTCACCATCCCCCCCCCCCCCCCCCGCCCCTGCCTTACCAAGAAAGGTGTCACAGCTCATATCATTAAGACGCTTGGCTGTCTTCAGGCAATCTCTCAGGTTTTGTGTGGGTTTTTTTTTTTTTAACCTTATTACCAATCTGCCTTGCTTAGCAAAGGTCATGAAATGGACAGGGGACGTCTCGTCTTCGTTATAATCCACTATTTGAAACATTTCAATTAAGCTTCAGATCAGGCCCCAGAACTGAGGCTGTTTTAACGAGGCGAAGTAATGACCTTCTGTTGCAGGTGGTTTCTGGCACACCATCAGTTTTAATTCTTCTTGATCTTTCTGCACCCTTTGATAGCCGGGATCAAGGGTTCTCTTTATATGCTTCAAGCACATTGGAGGACTTTTAGGGACTCCACTGACACGGTTTTCATCCCCGCAGCCTCAGCCAAGCTGGTTGTCACCTGCAAGTTCTCCACGCTGTTCAATTTACCAAAGATTAAAAGACAGCTGAAAAGACAGGGCCCCGGTGCTAAACTGCGAGTGCCTGCATGTGTTCCCGAAGCAAGTGAACATCAGGAGGATTCCTCCGAGACAGTGGGATAACCCCTTTGATGCGTGCTCCCCCGGAAGGAAGGAAGCCTCGCAGAGGACGCGAGAGCAGCGGTGCAAGGTTGGTTGGTTTAATGGGGCGCGCACTGGGGGGTGCGCGTGTGTGCACGTGCGTGTGCGTCTGGAGCGGAGACTTTTGAAAGTCGCCCTGGTTTTATAGTGGAGTGTCCCAGCTCTTATGAAATTTCATTTCCTTAACACAGACACGGATATTTTAAGGAAAGCAATCCTTTTGAAAAGGATTTATCACATGTCTCATACTGGATAAAGGGCAGGAAGGACAGATGAAATGCCTTCTCTCTCAGTTTTGAAGAAGTGTATTCATTTTACTTATTCTTGGGCAATTCTTGGACCTTACTGTGTGCGTGGCTCATTGTTGGGCTGTCATGGGAGGCCAGCGATGAAGAGGACAAATGGTCCCAGCCTCCAGGAGTTGACAGTCCCTTCTGAGAGACTAATATTCAAAAAATAATCATGCAAATAATCGTTTAAAATAAAACACAAGTGCGCTGTGCAGAAGAGGCGCAGGGTGCTATGTGAGCGTGCGTGGAGACAGCCAGCCTGGTTTGAGCGGTCACATTTTGGCTCATGTACCTGAGGGAAGAGTGAGGCTGTCGGCTGCCCCCGGGGTGGTGAGGCAAAGCTTGGAAGAGAGTGAAGGCATCTTGGCTAAGACAAGGCTATTAGCAGGTGCTGGTGAGTGTGGATGTTATTAACAGTCTCAGGAAATGTTTAAGATTTATTTCAAGAAATCACAGCTCAGTATCCATGCGCTTAAAAATAGAATACTTTATTGAGGTATGATTGAGATGTAAAAAGCTGCACATACTCAATGTACACAACTCAATGCATTTAGAGGTAAAATTACACCTTTGAGACCATTACCACTGTTAAGGCCATAGACGTGCCCACCAGCTCCCAAAGTTTCCTCTCATTCCCTTTTATCATCACCATCATCACCATCATCATCATCATTTGTGTATGACGATGATGCCTACATCACAAGAACACTTCAGATAATGAGATCTATCCTCAGCAAACTTTAAATAGACAATCCAGGACTGTTGGCTATGAGCACTGTGCTGTAGAGTCTCCACAACGTGTCTTGCATCCCGAAACTGTGTACCCTTTCACCATCACCTGCTCATTTCCTCCTTCCCCAGCCCCCAGGAACCTCCATTCTACTCTCTGCTTCTATGAGTTTGACTGTGACAGATTCACATGTAAGTGAGATCGCATACATCTCCGTGACATGAGTGGTAGACAAGACTAGCTTAGCCTAGCCCCGACTCTGGAGCCAGAGGACCTGGCGTGATGCTGAACTTTATCACCCACGACCTACGATCTTGGGCAAGTCGCTTTGCCTCGGTGTGCCTCCATCTTCCCAACTGTGAAAATGGGACTACCAGGAATACAGATCTCGGGAGCTTTATCTGAGGATTAAATGAAGGAACAAGTAAGTATAAAGTGCTTACAACTGTGCAGGTCAGCGTTGGCTGTCACTATGAAAGGGGAGCCAGAGCCTGTCTCTTCCTCAAAGTCGCATCGCCTGCCTCACCTGACCAGCGGTGGGCAGCCTCGTGGGGCCCAGCTTGAGTATGGCCCTGCTGAGATGGCCCCTCCCCCTGGCCTGGGGGCAGGTCCTGCTTCATATCTGCTGCTTGCTTTCCGCGCCTTCCATCGCCCACAACAAGGACTGTCCTCCCACTAGGACACTGGGAATGGATCATTCGAAAGAAATGGCTCCCGGTGCCTTTTCATTCCTTAAGCTGTTCTCACTTGCAACCGGACGGTTTATCAGGAAGGGTATCAGCAAAGACTGTGTGCTTTACTGCCGTTAGACGGCACTGGCATTGAATTGAAAAAGCCTTAAAAATGGCCATCAATCATTTGATATACGTAGGCAGTGATCTATATTGATATGGCTCCAGCTACCATCTGAAATGGTTTGTCTTTCATTTTACCCTTTATATGAGGGTTATTACAGTGCACACCACTTACAACAGACATGGTTATTATGGACAATTGGTTATAGTGGACAAAAACTGATTTCCCAAACCAAACATATTAAATCCAATACATTTTTCATAGGTTATACGCGACAGAAACCTTGGTTTCGGCTGACATTTTCCAGGGACTTTAATTACATTACTATAGGACTCCAAAGAGGAAAAGAAAGGATGGCAGGTATCAAAATGAGGCCAGGGAACACCAGAGGTTTCATTTCCGACAAAATAATTATCCAAGGGTGGGAAACTATTTTGAAGTTAACCCCCAGAGTGCCCCTGCTCAGGTGGCCAGGTGGCTGTGAGCAGTTTCTCTGCAGACCCCCCTGCCCCCCACTCCAGCCATGGGCCTCGAAGTGCTGGTGGCCGACATAAGTCAAAACAATTCCCAGCCCGTTCCACACCGGCCTCCTTCCATAAAACAACTGGGCCGCAACTCGTCATGACTTGTCCATGAAGGTCACTGAACCAATGAACATTTTTTTTTCTTAATATACTCAGGCCAACAGGTCCCCATAAAGGGATATGTAAGAGTCTGAACAGGAGCAGAAGGACAGACCAAATGGTCTTTATAATCCATGCCTTCAAGTCTCTGCTTCATTCTAATCCTAACAGTGCAATCCCACAAACTGGCGAGAAGCTTTCTTTTCTGGGACTCTTGGCTCACCCCTCAGAGACGCGGGCCCCAGAATCGGCAACGTTGACTCGTTAGTTGTCAGAAAGCAAGGTAGCACATTCTGAGATGCATCTGGTCACACTGTACCCAAAGCCCACTCCCGTGCCCTCTTTCTGTTCTCTGGACAAGGGAGAAAATAGGATGCATTCACAGGTGGAAGAGACAAAATTCACGCCGTCCTTTGGTCACTGAAAATGTGGGAATATGGGCACTTCAAACATCAAGAGCTTTGGAGACAATCAAATAGGCGTTTGAATCTTGCTCAGCCCTCTATGACCAGGTCACCTTGAGGAAGTTTCTCAACCTCACTGAACCTCACTTCTCTTCTGAAAATTGGATGCTATGGCCTCCATCACATGACGTGAGACTACTCTGAGGTATCAGGCACAAAATCGTCTAGAAAGTCCTGGCACAGGGTTGGCCCACGTGAGTATGTGGTGCCCCTCCCCTGTCCTCCCATAGTAGGCTCACAGCATCACTGTGTATTTGTCTCTCCACACACTCCCACTCTTATTCCAGGTGACGATACTCAGGACTTCTATAGGGACTAAGGCCCTAATTCATCTTGGTTTCCTCAGGGCCAGGGGCAGAACAGGTTCTTTGTTGAACAAACATAGGAATGTTCGTTTCTTTGCCCACGTGGGTCCTTCCTGCCGACGTGGCTAAGTAAGATCTCTGCTTCGGGGAAGCTGTCTTCAGGGCTTTAGTTCTAAGACTTTGAACGTGCTGTTCTCCAACTGAAAAGCGAAGGCCTTAACTTCTTTGCTCTAAATTCTTTCCTCCCCTTTTTTATTCTCCTTCTTCAGTGCCACCTGGAGGAGGCTGGTCAGCTGTCTTCCCTGGAATTTCAGCCCTTCTCAAATTCCAGCTGCCCACTTGCCCGCCTCCATCGCCCAGGCCCTGCTGGCCAGAGGAGGAAGGGGCCTTTGTAAGCACAGTGTAGTCAGGGACAGAGAAGCTACCAGGAGGCAGAGCACCAGGCCTAATCCCGAGATTTATGTCATCAGTCCATTGCCTTTAAACTCCCTCCACCTCCTTTCCTTTTCTGCAAAATGCCCTGCTCTCCCTGCTGAGTCTGTGGAATCCGGCCATAGAGTGTGTAGGGAACTACCTTGAAATCTATAGAGTCCTAGATAAGGATTTTAAGACAAAATTACACTTACCCTTTAAGAGTGCAATTTGAATCCTTCACTGCTCAAGTGACACTTACACCAAGTGATCCACCTTACGTGATTGAACACTGTGCAGCGGAGTGACAGTTCTTCACTGCTGCCTGGCACCTCCCATGGGTCCATAGCTAGGACTATGCCTCCAAATGGATTCACACTGCAGAAGAGGCACCGAAATCCATTCTGCCCCTTCTGCCTCCCCAAACTCAACAAAAGAGCGTCCTTAAATCATCCACGCTCATCCTTCTTGCCTGAAAGGGGTTTGTATTCTGGGGAAGGATTATTACTTGGGCCATTGCTAGAGAGGTGCTTCTTTAAGACCTCCCCTACGAATACCCCCCTCACCTCCTCCTTCTTCCCCTACTACCTCCACCAGAGCCCCTCACTCTCCCACAGTTCTGAAAGTGAGCAGAGACAAGAAGTCATGAACTGAAAATGATCCTTGCACCTCTGTCACAGCACCAGTTGTTAAATAAAAAAATGTAAACACTTTCTTCCGTTGGTCCCTTGAAAAATGTTTCGGTTTGTGTGATATTTGCAAACACGTCACAAAGAAACATCAGTCCTGAGTTCTTAGGCATTTTCACTGGCTCTTCCTGCTTCTGTGGTTTTCCCCAGGAGAAGCGTGGGAGCAGGAGTGAAAGTGAAGGGGGGCTCTGGAGTGAGATTTTTAGGTTCTATTCCGTCTGCCACTCTACTTGCTGGGTAAACTGGGTAAATTGCATACCTCTCTGCGCATTGGTTTCCTCATCCGTAAAATGGGAACCATAATAATAATAATACCTGCTTCAAAGAGTTGCTTTGAATATTAAAAGACATAATCTGTGTGAAACACTTAGAATAGTGCCTGATACACAGGAATCTATATATATAAAAGCCTAAGCAACGGTTAGACCAGTAGCTATGATGCGCACTGACCACCAGGGGGCAGACACTCAATGCACAGGCATAGAAACACGGAACAGACTGATGAATCTCAGAGGAAAGGGAGGAGGGGGAGACAGGAGGAGATTAACAAAAGATCTTCTATACATACTAGAGACCTGGTGCACAGATTTGTGCACCAGTGGGGTCCCTTGGCCTGGCCTGCAGGGATCAGGCCGAAACCAGCTCTCTGACATCCCCCAAGGAGTCCTGGATTATGAGAGGGTACAGGCCAGGCCAAGGGACCCCACCAGTGCACAAATCCATGCACCAGGCCTCCAGTGTTTAATAAAGTTTCATAATTACTATGATTTGCATTTGAAAAAAAATAATCATTCCTCCCTCGTTGGATGTATATAAAGTGTTTACCACAGTTCTGGGCAAAAAAGTAAGTGTTCAGTAAACGTCAGCCCCTGTCTGGAGTGCCCTGCCCCCAGCTGCCTATCAAATTCCTCCACAATAGAAGCCCCAGCGGGAGCCCTGTCCTCCTTCCCTTCCACGAAGCCTGTCCTGATTAGCCTGGTGGCAAGAGAGTGTTCTCTCTCCTGGCTTCGTCATTCACACATGGAACTCATTACCCTCTGTCATGTAACATAATATCGCGCACACACCATCTCTCCAATCTAACCAGAAACTCACAGAGAGCAGGGTGTGGATTAAAATTATATGACCCTTATTCATCCTAAGCTCTTGATAGAGATTGTAGACTTATTAAATAAGGGAATGAATGTTCTGGTGAGACTAGGAATTCAATAATTTAATGAAAAGATAATATTTAAGGGTGGGACTCCTTTTATTCATTTCTTTCGAGCCTCTGTCTGTTTGGGTGGTCACCGTCTCTTTTCCCTGAGGACGAATAGCATGGGGGACCTCAGCTTAAATCATTTTGGAGACAGAGAATAAGCAAGTAAAACAAGCTATAAGGGGCCTTCTCAGCCCAGGATGTGGAAGCGTTAGCACAAAAAGAGTTATTTAGGGTGAGAGTATGAAAGAAAACATCAGAAAGTTCTTCCTTTTGGTGAAGGAGGAGAAACTGATGATAGTTCTACACCCCGAGGCTGATAAAAGTGCTCGTTCATCAATTGACTCTTTGTTTAGGGAGAAGACTTTGCCTTAATTTTCAAGTCACTCTCCGTTGGCGGGGGTTAGGTTGCAGTTGGTTTATGTGGGCCTTTCCCAACCTGGCCACTGCGGCCTTCCTTGGCCATGCCATGGGCAGCAGAAGGAAACCAGTGAAGCTCAAGACAATTCAGTTCCAGGCAGTAACTGAAACTTGGGGGAGAGTGAGCTTGCGTGTTTCTATTGACTGAAACTAGAATTGAGAGATGACCTGTGGATTTCATGTACTTAGCACAGTAATCTCTTCCCACCCCCGCCCCCTTCCTTCCCCTGCAGTCACTATGGACAACTGAGAATTGGTTCCCCCAGTGGTCGGCAAACTCATCAGTCAACAGAGCCAAATATCAACAGTACAACAATTGAAATTTCTTTTGAGAGCCAAATTTTTTAAACTTAAACTTCCTCTAACGCCACTTCTTCAAAACAGAGTCACCCAGGCTGTGGTATTTTGTGGAAGAGCCACACTCAAGGGACCAAAGAACCGCTTGTGGCTCACGAGCCACAGTTTGCCAACCATGGGGTTCCCCAATTGCATCCTTTGAACCCAGGTTGAGTAATTCTTACCTAGGTTTTTTCCCAAGCACTTGTAAAATCTGTCCTTAGGGAATTCTCTGTCATTTGTGTTCAAAGAGATAACATATTTGTATTTGGTGTTTTTGTGTGAACTTCTTGTGCACATAGCCCCAAACTGTCCTAAATGTTTGATGAATAGACAGATGATTCCTCCTAAATAGATCAATGACAAGTATTCTCTGAATACAAAACACACACACACACACACACACACACACACACACACACACACACACAAACTGCGGCTGTGTTCTAATTTGATTATTAGCTCCGCCCACTGCACCCAGGCCAAGCTCAGCCCTCGGCAGACCCTCAGTTCCTGAGTGGGCCAGAGAGGGGGATGGATTGGCTCACTCAGCTGCAGCCCCCTCTGCCTACTGAACCCAAGGCTACCCAGCCATTGCTAGAGGCACCTGTGCCCAAGCCCATCCTCCCACCACCTCCAAATGCTATTCTGTGGCCCTGGGGCACAGGTGTCCGCTGCAGTGGGCGAAGGTGTAGAAAAACTGAGGCCGAGACAAAAGCTCTTCAATTGCTTTTCTCCGTGTGTGAGTGGCAAAGGCTGGTAATAGAACTCTTTGCTCTGTGTACTGGGCCATACAGTACTTCCTCCCAACGAGCTTTCAGCTGACCCATCTTCTGCCTAAATCCTATCCTGAGCGTTCCGGCGCTGGAGTTTACCACATAAACTCCGTGGGGCCTCAGCATAGACCCCCCAGGAAGCTGGGAAGGCAGAGTGATAATTACTTAGTGGAATAGATCAGACTACTCAATTTTGCCAATTGAAGGGCATGAGAATGGTCTACCTTCATACAGTTGTATTTACCGACTTATTAATCCACTATTTAAGTGTTCCATAATTTAGAGGCTTCCTTGCTTTGTAAGTGGTAAGAATTTCCAGTTAAAGGCAATCATTGTAATCCCAACACCCACTCGGTTCCTAATTAGCTCTGTAATTAAATTACCAATTAAAGAGAACTGAAAAAAAACTCTTCATTGGATAAAATAAAATGCCCTTAATTATGATGTCGTATCCTTGGTGAACAGAAGCAGAAATATATATACACACACACTCATGCACTCACACACAAGAAATGAAATATATATGTATCCATCTATAAATGTCATCTTTCCATCGACATTTCCATACCAGAGTTTCACACTCAAGCTACATGCCAAAGTTGTGACTCTCTCTGTTGTTTCTTTTTCTTCTTCTTCTTCTTTTTTTTTAAGAGGGTGGGTGGAAGAGAAGAGAGAAGGAGCAAGACAACTTTATTGGTTTAAACTTGTCTCATGAAAATAATGATATTGATCAAATTTATAGGGCTTGATTCAAAAGGGAATTGTACAAGCTACTTCCAAGTGAGAGCAATATAATACAAAAAAAAAGGCACATAAGATATAATGCTATCATCTAAAGGGCTAACTTTTGCTGCTGTTAACCCTGCCTTCTCTCACACAAAAGCAGTTAGCCTATAAGATAGATACAAGAGTGATTTAGGAATCCCTGGGTATGGTTCCTTAGTGGGGTCCAAGGCTTGGGTTCTATAAACCTTCATGTGCCTTCCATGGTTTCCTGATGCAGAGTGCAAGAGAGGGAATAAAGACTGTGAGGAACAGGAAGGGAAGGAACTTTCTTTTTATAATATGTATATATATTTACATTTCACAAAATTTACCATTTTTCCCTGAGGGTGCAGAATCACTAGTGGGTTAATTAAGTTCACAACTGCACATACCAAGTCAGGAAATACCAAAAAGAAAAAGAAAGTTTCACCAAGCAAAACTGAGTTGCTGGGGTTGCCCGTGGCATATAACGAAGTTACACACACTGCCCCACTGTTCAAGCATTCCAAATTTTGAATGTGCCAAGTAAATCACTTCTTAATTATTGGGGAGTTTAATTCATTTCCCCAACTCTCCTCTCCTCCCTCCAGCCCACTGCCTCTCCCAAGTTTTTCTACGTCTCTGTGTATTTTTGGCGCATTACTTTTTTTTTTTAAGTCCTGAAGCTAGATTTTGTGTTGTATACTTCAATCAGGGAGAGAGGAATTTAGCACAAACATTCCAAAGGAAATTCTAGTAGGGCGATGAAACTTCGTGTGGAAACATATCTGAAAGGGAACACGGGGCTGGGAAAGCTCTTATTAAGCAGTCGTTTTCCATGGACTGAAGCCGCACTCTGTCCCTGCTACTGTGGGCACAACCAGAGCCACGTTTGGAAATATCCTCTGTGTATCTATATGTTCATAATTTCGGGTGAAACCCAGAAATAGAATCCTGAAGTCTCTTGGGCGCTTGCTACTTTAAGGTCGGTACGTAACATGACTTAAGTACAAACGATTGCCCTTCTTCCCTCCCCTAAAAACAAAACAAAACAGTTCCATGTGTGTCCTGGCATTTCCTGGCAAAGACTCCAAAAAGCCCAAAAGAAGATGTAGAAGAATCCATAGTTTGTAGCTAAAACTTAGACACGGTTTCTTAGTGGCCAGCACTCTCCTCCTCGCAGTTCTTGGAACTGATAGAGGACGGTGTTTCCCATTTTACAAATGAGGAACCTTAATCTATCAGCAGCTTCCATTCGCAGTTACGGAAGGCGACGGGCTGTCAGGCCACCCCAAAGATAAGAGCAAAACCAAGATGCAAACCCCCCCCAAACCTGATCATCTTGAGAAACTTATTAAACGTATGAAAGCCATTCAGGAAGCATTTGAATTTTAGAGAGCCGGCCTCTCTCATCACATCAGAGAGATGGTGCATCTCCCCCAAGCACGTGACACTCTGCTTTTGCTTTTGGCTGAGGAAGCTGCTCTCTCTCTCTCTCTCTCTCTCTCTCTCTCTCTCTCACACACACACACACACACACACACACACACACAGCCCCGCGGCAGGACCTCTTTCTACTGAGCACGCTCGCTTTCCACATGAGCTGCCATATGTCTTACCCTTCCTAAGAACTTGGGTGTGAATCCATTTTTATTTTAGCAAGGACTCTGATTCTGTTCGCCATTAATCTTCCCCCTCTGTCTCATCCCTCATCTCCTGCCAAATGACTTTTCAAGCACTCGCTGAACTTATTGTTAAGGACAGAGCGCGTTCCTATCTATACTCCCTCTGCGAAGAGATGCTGTGAGAAATGAAGAAAAGGACAGGAGGACTTTTTGTTTTGGGTTTGTTTGTTTGTTTGTTTGTTTGTTTGTTTCCTGAAGGATTTGTGGTTAGGCTTCCACAGTTGAATAAATGGGTTTCCCTAAAGGGAACCCATTAAAGAAATTTAGTGAGATGTACTCTAGTCATCTCTAAGTGGATGCTGGTCCGGGCAGCCTCAGACTTTACTATTCTTACAGTTGTTTGGCCAATGTGTTCAAAAGGTGAAACCCTGGGCCCCAGCCCCATCTGGCTCCGTGATGCCTAGGGCCCAGGTACCAGTAATTCTAATGCAGGTGGTCCGTAGACCACACCTTGCAAAAACAGTGATCCAGTAGATGTTTATCCCCGTCTCAGAGATAATTTGCAGTCCTGGCGTGAGCGGGGCCTGGCTTCAGGATATTGGAATGTTAAGAGGTCAGGGCTGCAGGTCTTGGGCTGAGGCGAGGGGGCCAGAGATGTCAAAGGTCACCTGGCCACTTCTTTTCTGAGTCTAAGGAGTAACTTAGGTTTTCTTGTTTTCAAGAGTTCCCCACTCACCCATTAGCGAAATAAAGAGCGGCCTGTTCAGGCTCTTTCTGTGAATCCTTCCCTGGGTCCCTTCGAGCAAAAGGCCTGTGTTCTCCCAGGAGCCGGCTTTGCTCTTTGTAGGCTGTTTTCTCCTTCCACTCCGCTCTCGGTACTCAGCCTGCACAGAGCAGGGTTCTTGTTCTGACTCACATTTTTTCCTGTGCACCATAACTAATCGGACTTTGAAAATCAAAATGGGAAGCACACCATGTGACCTGAATGCATTTTCCCCCCAATAACCAGAGCTCTTAATATTTAGTGTTGCTTAATGACCAAAGACGCAGATCCACACGGATTACAATTTCTGCCCCATTCGATTCACGCTCTGGGCAGGATTCCTATAATGTGCCTTTAATTTTTTTTTCACATAGATAATTAATTCTACATTTAAAAACACGTTAGGATGTTTTATTTCTTAATCAGCTAATTTGACCGGGAAACAAAGATGCCTTTTATTCCCATTTTCTTTGAGTCGTGTTACTGTAGTAAAAGTTCCCCACAAGATTTGGCCTTCGCTCACAAGCTTCGCGGCTGCCAATTAGTTTCCAGAGTCGCTATTTCACAAAAATGCTTCTCACTTCTAAAAAATGTAATTGAATGTCTGTTCATCACAGAGTTTCTTGTGTTCAGGCCCAGGGTGTTAAACATTTTTCGGGTTGACTTGGGTCAGCTTTGAAACGTTTCAGACAGTGAAACTTGAGAAGGGACCGTATGCTATAACTGTATCCCTCACATCCTGTTAAGTATTAAGTGGATATTTAAATGGACTTGTTATACCTCGAGACCGCCTTAAAGTGAGCCATATAGTTTACAAGACTGTTCGTTAAGTGAGAGGATTGCACGGGATGCACATGCATTTTCATCACGCTGGCCCAGAGTTGCCCTTTAATTTTTCAGACTAATTAAAGCGACACGCCGGACCTGCAAAGGGTGGACGGACGCCTGCGCTTCCACAGAGACGCGAGCGCTGATGAAAGTGGAATGGTGGATTTTCTTTTCTTTAAAAAGGAGTGGGAGAAGAAAGAATTCGCCAGAGCGGACCTGACTCTGTTCCATTCAGGGCTCCTATTTGTTCCACTCCTGGATCAAGTTTTTAATTTAACAAGACTGCATTTTGGGGGGAGTTTTCGACCCCATCTGTTTGGGGCCAGGGTGTGCCCCACCTGGTGGGGCAATTGATTTTCAAATTAACTGGGCTTTATTGCAGAACAATGGAGTGATTGTTTCCTTGCTTTTAAGCACCAGGATTCTTGGAATCTGATGGGCGCAAAAAAAATAAATAAATAAATCAGACTGCAATGCGCAGCTCTCCGGGCCGCTAATTGCATTTGACCCATTATCCTCCTCCCCAGCCCCGGTTCAAACTTTGACACGGCTGACTTAGAGTTTGAAATGTAAATGGAAGGGGCTGCTTTTGCAGGTCATCACACTGTGGAAAGTTCGTTCCTGGAACACTCCTCGGGGCCTGGAGAAGAGAAGAAACAGATATGAGCAATTATCCCAGGACTGTGCAGCTGCTGGCATTTGATGGGCTGGCAGACTCGGCGCTGGGCCCGGCTCTGCCAGCACCACCCAGAGCAAGGAGCAGCGACGGAGGGACGGGGGGAGCTGGGCTGCCCAGGAGCGCAGCCGCAGAGGTGACAACCGCCCAAGGCTCATCATGCCCAAGGAGGTAGGGGCCGAGGGCATCCCCCCTCCTGCCTCCCCAGCCCACGCCTAAAAAGCATGCTGCACAGGCTTACAGTTAACTCTTTGCCGCCTCTCCTGCTTCCTCCTCACCACCGTGGCTGTGCCTTGCCACCCGTAAGGCCCCTTTGAAAAGAGCGCAAGGCTTATAAAGCCTCTCTCTTCCTTCAGAAAGAAAAGTTCCTCCACTCCTGGGAAGCTCACCTGAAAGCACTAGCTGGTGCTGCTCCCCGGCCTGGAACTGATGCCAGGGTGAGTGCGCACCCCAGCTGGGCTCCCTGCTCTATCCTAAGGGGGATCCTCAGTTGATTTTGCAGCCACTGTAAAAACAGGGCCAGGCCACGGTTACTCTGGGATGGAGTTGGGCCCTGAGAGGAGAGAAGGAAGAGGGGAGAGCACTGTTGAGGAAAGGGTGGTTTCCGTCAGGAGGGGTTCCGGGGCTCAGAGGCAATCGCAGCCAACCGAGGCACTGGGTCCCAGCCCAACTCTCCACACTGGGTGGAAACTGGTCTTGTAAAAGAAGGGGATGGCGGGCCCCTAGAGAGCAGGCTGCTGCCATCACGCCGTCACAGAGCCGCCTGGGCAGGACCGCCCCAGCACAGGAGTCTGCAGTAGCCCCTGGAGCTGCACCAAGGGGGCGGTCTAGAGAGAGCTTCATTCGGGGAGGCAGCTGCGTTCAAATCTCAGCTTTGCTACTTAACCTATTGACCTCGACAAGGTACATAACCCTTCTGTCTCAGCATACCAAGTGCTCACATGTGGATATAACACAATCATGTAAGCATGGGGAATTTGGTACTAAAGCCTGGGGCATGGTACGTGTATGATACATTCCAGGTGATGTGATTATCAGACCCAAGGTCTGACCTCATCTCGTTTGCTGAGGAAAGTTCAGGGTCTTCCAAAGCAAAGCACAAGTTCAACCAGAAGAGTCAAAGCAGCGCCTTTCTAGGGAGGCCTGGCTTCCGGCAGGCGGAGCTCCTGCCTGACCCTGCTCACCGCCCTGGCGAGGAGACAGACACGGTGACACCTGTAAAAGAACAGGGGCTCCACCCCAGGCTGGGGAGGGCTCCCAGACTGCCACTGAACTTTGGCATCCCTCAAGGATTGGGAGTCTAACCCAATGTTGTTATAGACTAGATTTGACTGTGATTTATTTTCTCGGTGGGGCATCAGAGGATGATGCTTTCATGAGTTTAATTCTAGGTCTTACGTAGATTAAGAGGTGTGGAAGGCCCCCAACATTGGCAGTACAGCAAGAGTCCTCCCGCCCATGGTCTCAGCTCAGAGGTGGAGAGATGTGCTGTGTCTGGGGCCAGGTCTACACTGCACCTGGATCCCTATATTTGCCAGTAAATATAGAAGCACATGGAGTTATTAATTAGCATTTATGAGCTCATTAGCATTCATAAGAAATGTCAACACAAGATGATGAAGTAAGCTGGATTGTTTGGGAAGGGGAGATGAGGGAGAAAACTTGTCTCTCCACTTGGGTTCATGTAAATGTTACTTCTCTAGAATCCACCCCCACATAGGAGTCAGCAGAAATAAACAAATACACAAGGCAAGTCAGTAAATTCCTTATGTGTGAGGGTGGCCTCTTCAGAGTTTCTGGTTTCCATTACTAATCTATTTCATATTGAATGGATTTGAAACTCAGCTTAAAGAAAACACACAGTAGCAATATTGCCATCCAGGGTGGCCATATGTGATTCTTGGTCATGAGATTTTCAAGGTGAAAGGAAACTCAGAGATCATTACACCACCCTCCCATGCTTCAGGTAAGGAAACCGAGGTCCTAAGGTTGGAAGCAAAGCTGGGTCTGGAAGGAAACTCCATCTCTCCACCTCTTTTTCTATAACTCAAACCTTCATAAAATGTAGGTTTGGGGCTGAAAGTCTATCTGGGTCCAATGTTATCTCTTTGTTTAAATTGTCCTCTAAAAAAAAGCCAAAAGACACAGTGGTTGTGTTTTTTCCATTCCAATGTCTTTGGGGAACCAAGAACTCACTTCCCCTTTTGATCAGTCTTTCAGTCCAGCTCAACAGGAATTGTTGGCAGTTGATGTTCTGTACTTTGGTCCCTTCTGGGCAGGGCAACCACGTGAATCACTGTGAGAACCACCTGGCTTCTAATGGAAACAAGATGGAAATTATTCTGGGCTTAACGAAATCTAATTTGCTAGGGACTGAAAGGAGCTTTTGCAGGGGAGAGAGCAGCAATTGGGTGAAGGAAGGGACAGAGACAGGATTAGAAACCTAAAGACCCCCCAGAGGACTTTCAACTCTCCATTCTCCCAGCCACTTAGAAATCTGACCATTTTAATGCAGATCTACAACATTTGAATTAAATTTAATAGTGGTTTTAATAGGTTAAAAAGAAACCACATTTTAAAGCTTGTCCCACATTCAATTTATAGCAGGTGTTTTGCTTACAAAAAGCTACTCACTAGAGGATGGTCCCACAGTTTCGGTTGAAGCCCTCACCCTTTGTGATTGTCTTACACAACCTTAGCTGTATTAAACTTTTTATCTAATTTCTAAAGGATACCCTGTATCTCTCAATTATCATGTCTAATTTCAAACTTGATTTTCACCAGCAGCCCATCGCAGACCTGAGTCTCTGTGTGTAGTATGTAGGTTGACACCTTGGGCTAGGTTGGAACGAATTTGGCATTAGATCTGTGTGGACTAGATGGGAAATGAGGGAAGACCAAGTGCTAACCCAGGATACAAACTGCTCAGTTCTTAGAGGTTTTTATGGATCCCTAATTTAGAACAGTTGGCCCAAGTGGGACATTCTGGTGACATAATTTTTCAATTCCACTCTTCTGCAAATAAGCATGGTTTCCATGCTTGTAAAATGGCAATAGCTCTTAATCTGATTGCTGATTATTCCTCAAACCATTATTTTGTGTTTTGTATGTTATTCAGGAATAAACAAAAAACAAAAAACAAGAAACCAAAGGTGACCTCTACCTCATATTTGAATTTATCTACACAGAATGGTGGATTCTACCTGGAATCCAGTGTTGACTTTTAACTTGGTCAGGAACTTGTTGCCAAAGTATTTCACATGTCTCCTTTGTTTCCTAATACACGATGGTTTTTCTTGACTTCTTTTTTTCCTTTTTCACCTATCAGTTCATCCCTGGCTACAATATTGTCTGATCATTGGAGTTGACAGCCTTTCTGTAGGCTTCCTGGGAATGCTGAAATCTTGAGTTTTGTAACTAGAACTGGGTGGTTATCTTGTGTGGGCTCTCTGTTCTCAGCAGGATCATCCGTGAGTTTTACTGACTCAATCAAGTGGCCCATACCACCAAGGTCTTTCCAAGCTTCAACAACATTCAGAAGCTTCTAGGTGACTATTTCAAAGAACCAATGTTCTCCTGGAGCTCTGAGCCCACAATCCATCATTGGCTTTCCTTGCTGTCCCTTTGGACATTGCTTTTTTTTAAATAAGTAAGGGGAAATTGGGCAATTTTCAGCAATATAGAAAAGCTAAAAGGGCATTAGCAAGTCCAATGCTACAGACCAACTTCAAGGATGTCTTTCGGCAGCTGGATTCACTACTACCTGCCAGAACTGAGATCTGCTATCTGGGCGAAATGCTTTTGCAAGGTGTTATGTTTAATGACCAAACAACAATCAGGAAGCTGCCTTCCCAGGAACTAAGAGAGAGAGCTTCAAGCAGGAGACAGAAGAAAAAAGACTGAAGAACACATTAGAAACCCATTTCTCAATGAATCTACATCATCCCCAGGATAGAGCTGATGCTCCTCTGCATGGAATAGAAGAGCCCTGACCTTGTCTCTATGTTCCAACGTCCAGCCACACTATTTTTACCTGTACCTTCACTGTATCTGGAATATTCTTCCACTGTATCTTGAGCTTCTTTATCTTATTTTACAAGGCTAAGCATAGGCATCAACTCCCCCTGGAAACTGCATTCCCATGATTCCTCTCTGAACACCAGATTGAATAAGGCATCTTTTCTCTATGCTCATCTCTACCACTCCATTTACCATAGTGTTTATAATAGTTTGGTTAAGTATCTTTTTCCTTCATTTGACTGTGAGTTTCTTAAGGGCAAGAACTATGTCTTATTTCTCTTATTTATTTTCTTATTCCTTGTGCTAAGAACAAAGCCTAGGATATAAAAGTGTAAAAAATGCTTGACAGATGAATAATAGCTTTTAAATAATATAAATGTCCAATGGATAGATGGTAAATGCCATCCAACAGCCTTACCTGATATATCAGCCTAAAAGATAAAAACAGTGGAGCCCCTCAGTGTAGCAGTGTCAACCCCACCAGCCCAGCCTTGTAGATACATCCCCTACTACTAGAGCAAACTCTACCTGCAGCTGGTTTCAGGATTGAAATTCATGTCATTATCTTCCTCTTCCCATTACCTTTTTAGATTCCCTTTATCCTCTATTTTCTGACTCGGTGGCTTACCTGGTGGAGTGACCCAAACCCTCATCCTTGAGGGGACCTGAGCCCTGAGCCTCTTCTCAGGCCGTGGTTGTTACATTTGTCCATTTCTCATGAAAACGGAGCAAGAAAATATGTAAAGATGGCCAAGTGATTCACCTGGGTGGTAAGCACAGGTCTCCCATCATGTAAGTGCAGTCCTACCTCTTCTTGGTCAGGGTCAAACCCTGCTATTTACATCGTGGCCCTTGGCACATGAAGTTTGAAGTGCTTAGCCAGTAGCCATAGCCTACAATTTATCTCCTTCCTTCAACTTTTTAGGCTTTTGCTGTGTCCCCCAATGGGAGCTTTCTTCCTTTGGAAACCAAGACCTCTAAGCCTGCAGAGTCCAGAGTTTGGGAGAAGGGAAGTACTAATTCCCTGAGTGGGTTTCAGGGAGTAATGATAAGCAAAGGCACATGACTTTCATCCCTTGGCTCCTGGACCCATGTGTTCTTTCTTTTGGGGCACAACTCCATATAATGGCCAATGATTTAGAATGTAGTCTGCATCCTAGAGGATGGTGCCTGGTCTTCACAGACAACAGTGCTAAGCTGGTGCCTCAGCATTGCCTTCGAGAAGCCATTCCATCACTCCAGCTGACCAGCATCTTCCAGGTAGTACTATGTGAGAGAGGTAAGGATATACCATTGCCATTTGCCCTTTGCTGCACCTCCATTGGCATAAAGTAGATCCCTTAATGTGACAGGATGTGATGTGGAATCCCTGTCAGTGGATACTCTAATCCCTCAGAGGCAGCTGGTGGTGCCATCTGAGGCTCTGCAGGCAGGAAAGGCAAACCCTGGAATATTATTTTTTTTAGTTAAAATAAATTTCTACCCCTTATAGCAATGCAGCCAACTTGCCACCAAGTGGCTGGTTGGTGAACTCAAAAGGTAAGGCCATATTAAGCATTGTTCTCTGTTGGGGACAGATTAGACATTTGGCAGCAGCAATAGCTGCATTAGTTTGATGAGTGGGAACCTTCCTGTGGATACAGGTATAGCTTCCAAATCCCCCATGGCTACTCCATTTATGTACCTATTGTGTCAGAGCTAGGTTAATCAATGGTAGTGGCTAATTGATGTCAACTGGCCTAGCCATGCTATCTTCATGTTTATTTAGTACCTTTTCAGTGAGGGGGTTCTCTAGTAGATGTTAATCTTTGATACAAAGATTGTCATACTTTCACACCCATTTCCACAGAAATACCTTTTTCTCAGAACCTTTTGTCTTCCCATACTTCTTCTGGCTCCTGATCATTCAGCCAATGATCATGAGTTTGTATTTCCTCACAAAGTAAATGAGCAAGTACATCATTTGAAGCTATGTCCATGGGGAGGATTTCTACTAATTGCTGACTTCAAGGTCACCACTGAGTAGGGCTTTTGTGCAGCAGCAATCTTTTTTTTTGTTTTTTTAAAAATATATTCTTAATGATTTCTCTTTTTTTAAAATTATATTTTATTGATTTTTTTTACAGAGAGGAAGGGAGAGGGGTAGAGAGCTAGAAACATCAATGAGAGAAAAACATCGACCAGCTGCCTCCTGCATACCCCCTAGTGGGGATGTTCCCGCAACCAATGTACATGCCCTTGACCTGAATCAAACTTGGGACCCTTCAGTCCGCAGACCGATGCTCTATCCACTGAGCCAGACCGGTTTCAGCCAGCAATCCATTTTCTGTCTGTA
Organism: Vespertilio murinus; assembly: GCA_963924515.1. Lineage (NCBI taxonomy): Eukaryota > Metazoa > Chordata > Mammalia > Chiroptera > Vespertilionidae > Vespertilio > Vespertilio murinus. The sequence goes on along the minus strand of OZ004706.1, from coordinate 61,929,244 downwards.
ACCACATGCCAAGTCAACATTCATGAGCCAAGCTCAGCCTTTTACATTCTCTATCAACTGGTCATAAGGGACTCCCATGTGGCCACAGGTGTGCACTGAGGAAGAGGTAGTGGATGATGACATGATTGTCTGGGCTATCTCATTGGGTAGTCTACTTATTCCCTCTGGCCTGCTCATGTCCAGTCCTAAGTGCACCCCTTTCTTCTTGAAATGGATTATTTCGGGGCTTACCCACTCAACCTGTGACTTGTTGGGTGTGTCAGAAATCAGTTTATGATGGAGTTCTAGCTTCAAAATCATTTGACTACTAATAGGCAGAGTACCAGAGCATACCAGGAGCTGCTTTTCAAAATGTGCATAGTCTGTCTTCTGGACCTTCCCACTGAGCATAAGGAATGGGTGGGATTTCTGACCTGACAGTGATATTTCCATTCTCTCATGCCCACTTCTCTGAGACTTTTCATTCTCCTACCAACTGTCATAGTAATTTATTTCTACTTTACTTTACATAGACTATTACTTTATCCAAGTTTCTGAGAGTCATCCTATCAGAATAGTAGCAGCATCCCAGGACCATTGTCAGATGTCTTATATCCCAGAAGAGTGTTCCCATATAGGTGAATTCCCTGTAACATAACATTATATTCCACCCACCTTGATCCAGTACTCCCAGACCCCAGTCCATTAAATAATGACCCAGATCCTGCCAGTATTTGTTGGCTAGATCTTGCAGTTCCTTCAAGGCAATGTGCCTTTCTTCCCCTAGCAGGCCCAACACTTCCCCAATGTTGTCATTTAATACCATTTATTAGTCTGGCTGCAAACAGAGGAGACATAAGGGCATATCTTTAAGGGAGGGGGACACAGTTGTACAAGGCTGAGGCCTCTGCACCTTCTTCAAGCAAAAAAGGAATAGTGCTAGTCTTTAACAGAATGGAGTGGGGGTCCTCTGTAGGCCCAAAAGAGTTTAGGGGACTCTGAAGACCCAAGATATATAAATGTGTCAGCTCAAATGTCACTGTCTCTTATCTCAAAATCCTATTCTTTCCCAATCCTGGCTGGCATAGCACACCTACCAAGGATGAGCATTCAATCTTCCCTGAAACTCCAATAATCTTATAATTAGCCCTAATCTTCAATTTTAACTAGAAAAAAAATGAGGCTCACCCTATGTCCAATCAGTGAGGCCTTCTGGTTTTCACATTAAGCCTTTAACTTCCAGTTTATTGCTCTTTTTCCCAAAGCATTAATTGCCCTCAGCAATAGCCATTCAATGCCATTGCTATTATCATTACTATTTCTCCGTATTTCTCGAATGCCTGATACATTCACCCACTAGTGCAGTCTCTTCCATCAAAAAACTGTTCCAATACACTGCTGCTACCTTGTGCCAGGATCTTTCATTACTCTATCTAACCCTAGAGATGGGGTCCTTGTGGCCAGTAGCTAGCAGGTGATCAAGCTCTAGAATCCCCTTTTAGCATCACCTTTATCAGACTACCTCTGGTACCAACTATTTAGATTGGGTTCTCTGAGAATCTGACTTTCAATCAGATACTTGTGAGCAGGAAGTTTATTAATGCATGCTCTTGCTCAAATCACTGTTTTCATAGGAAAGGCAAAGGGAAGGGAAGATGACTGGGCCAAGGGAGAAGGTGGGCTCTGATGTCATGACGACAAAGGCCTCAACCAACCTGGTTGAGAACTCTAAGCTGGTTTGCACTTAGTAATTGTCCCAAGGTGAGGGGAGGTAGACAAACCTTTATGCCCCCCTGGAAATCAGTCTTTGGATACAGGTTGCCCCTGTATCCAAAGGATGTGACATTGGATGAAGGATGTTACATTGGATGAAGAGGTTCACTTGAGCAAAGGAAATTAGTAGAGGGGCTGACAGCGAAGGCCTATGGGCCAGCAGCACTCCTATCAGCTGAAGGATTAAGTCCTTCCATCCTGATGGGATTGGGTGGAATTGCATACCAATGACTACAGAACCCAGCTCTACCTCTTACTAACTGTGTGAACTTAGATAAGCCAGTATGCTCTCTGGGTTATAGTTTTCTGATCTGTAAAACAGAAATAACAGTAATGCCAACCTCATAGTGCTGTCATGAACATTAAACGAAATAATAATGTGATGCACCTTCAAATTGAGCCTGGCACACAATCAGCACTGGAGCTTCTTGTAGCTGTAAGAAGCTTAGTGTTTTTGTGGGAAGTTAAGACTAAGCTATAAGATACAACAGATTTGCAAAATTGTGGGTAGTAGATGCTTAGAGGAGGGGGAAATCAAGGAAACAAAAAAGGGCAAAAAAAAAAAAAAAGAGGAGAGGGTCCATAGATACATGAGGTTTAGAAAGGTGCAACAGAAAAGGACAACTTCCAGGGAGGATATTAACAAGAGCCAAAGGCCAAAAGCAACAATGGCCTTTGCAGGACCATGAGAAAGTCATTCTGGATGCTCTAGTGGTTCCTGCCCAAAAGTAGACTAAAAGTGGGGGGATTACGGAAGCTTAGAAATCCAGACACAAACAGCTGCTCTGGAGACCCCAACAGACCATAGTACAATTGGGTTCACAAGTGATGTGAGGGACATCCGCAAGGAATGAAAGATGTTGGCAGGAGTGGGAAAGAGAGGAGGATGGAGAAAAGGACGAGAGAGGGCCAAGGAGAGAGAGAGAGAGAGAGCCATGTCAAGGGGAGAGGAGACAGAACAAATTAGGGTTAAAAGCCAATTCAGAAAGTGAGAACCAGAGAAAACCAGAGATGAAGAAGAAATGGAGTCGAGCTGTAAGAAATCATGGTCTTCTGATTTCAGAAGTTCCAATTCATTGAGATTGTTTCAGAAAATCATAATAATTTAGAACTAGGTCAGCTGTGTTACTTCCTTGGAAAACAACACAAACACATGTATTAAGAAGCCCAGTGTTTTGCTATATTATAAATAGTTTTGAATGAATGTCCCTTCCCAAAATGTCTACATTTCCAACAGGTGCAACATAATACCATCTGCAACAAAAGAACCTAAATGTCACTAACTTCATAAGAAAATATAATTGGCTGTTTAGGACTCTAATTTATTATGATGATATTTAATAACTAGAGGCCTGATGCACGAAGTCTTGTGCAAGAACAGGCCTTCCTTCCCCTGGCTGCCTGCACCAGCTTCCCTCCAGCACCCGGGACCTGGGACTTCGCTCTGGCTGCCGCCTTCCACCTTCACTCCAGCCCTGCCCCTCCTCCCATAGCAGGCATCCCACCCCACCCTGGCACTCTGCGCCTGTGCACTCACTGCCCAGAGGCCTGGAGCGGCCAGGGCAGGGTGGAATGCCATCTTAGTCACATCATTTTGCATATTCCCTCCTTATTGGCTGTGGGCACCACCATCTTTTGTCATGGAGTGACAGTCAATTTGCATATTAGCCTTTTATTAGATAGGATGTGTACTTATATAGCACACAGGGACCTGAAAAGAGTTGTGAATGTTAACTCTCTAACTCACACAACAAAAAGACAAGAAATATGACACTCCCCTTTTAACAGATAAATTCATTCCACAAATATTTATTGGGCTCCTACAAGCTAGGCGTTGTAACAATGAAGAAATGTGGCTACCTGGGTTGGATTCATGCTGCTGGAGCACCTGCCCTTCCCCCAGAAGAAATGAGAGTCGTCCAAGAGAGGACCATGACCTCTCTGAAGTTTTAGGGGCCAGCCAGCACTGCCCCTGAAAAACAGGAGTTCACCCATAAAGGTAGATAGATTTTTTTAAAACAATTATATGCTGAGAATTAGCTGTAAAAGTCTACACTCTAGTTATTAAAAACATAAACCCAGACACTCTTGACTTCTGAGCCATTGCTAGTCGCTGGACCTCACTTCCTGTAGAAACCCCTATCTGGGTTCTTCTGTCTGTTCTACCATAAAGCACTCACTCACCCTCTGAACACTGTGGATTATGCAGTTACCGTAGCCCTTTGCATTTATTGGAGACAAGGTCGAGGCTAAGGCTGGGCCCCACGTTAAGGTTTGCTTTTTTTCCTTAAAGATTTTGGCTTCTACAGAGATTTTTATATTGAGCGGAAAAATAGAATTCTGGACCTAGAAATTACTCCAAGTCAATATTCTCTTGTTAGTCTGGGTTGGGTGTGGGAAAGTTCCATTTGGCAGATCTGATTGTAATGAGGTCTCGACTGCTATCAAATGGCCCGCAGGAAAACAGGCCTAAACTGAGCTCAAGGCTTCGCTCTGACTCAGGCCTTAGGGTCTCACTGTGTGGGTGAGGCCACTCTCCAGGGAGTTTCTTCGCAGGTGCCTGGTAATTGAACCTCTTCTCATGGGGTCCAAAGCAAACCTGTCCCGTGCCAGACAAGAATCCTAGTGAACTGGAGAGACAAGTAAAGTCACGAATTTGTGCCTGCGTCTTGCACCTTCTGCCCCCTCCCCAAGTCCCAGTGTGGATGCCATTAAAAAGCTGGACTGCTGCCAAAACCAGTTTGGCTCAGTGGTAGAGCGTCGGTCTGCAGACTGAAAGGTCCCGGGTTCGATTCCAGTCAGGGGCATGTACCTTGGTTGCGGACACATCTTCGGTAGCGGGCGTGAGCTGGTCGATGTTTCTAGCTATCTCTCTCCCTTCCTCTCTGTAAAATATCAATAAAATATTTTTTAAAAAAGCTGGACTGCTGATATCTGGAGGCATCCTTCACTCTCAGGACAAAGGCAAAGGTGGCACCTAGTCCTAATCCTAAAAGCAGAATGTCTCCAAGCCAAGTGGCATGAAACTGCCCACATGCTGCCCCCCTGACCTGGAGCCACCGCCCTTGGGACGGTCACGGAGGAAGGCCCGCTCCCTCGGATGTCAAAAATGAGGCCCTGAGCACACACTTGGCCAGAAAACACCCTAATTAAGTTGTTGGCCATTTCAATTACGCAGGTTATCGTTTCTCTTTACCTTTGCTCCCTCACTTTGCTCAGCGCAAGGCTGTATAAACCTACTGCTCTCCAAGGAGCTCCAGGTGATTACACGTGCACCGTGCGTGTGCCGAGGGCTGGGAAAGTCTAAGAAAGGGGCCTTGGCTTCCCTCCTTCTTTGAAAAACATGTCCTGTATCACTCAGCTGAAATGCACAGGGAGGAAAAAGAATCTCGGAGTTTCTTTCTTCTGCTTTTTTTTTTGGGGGGGGGGGGGGGAGGGCGTCACAGTCTGTCTACAGCTGAGCCCACGGTTGTACGTGAAAGTTAATATTTCCAGGGCCCTTTGTGGGATACCTTTCCCAGAATTCATGCTCTCCCTGGGAAACCGAAATAGCGCACGAGAGTTACCCTAAGTAGATTTAAATAATTAAATTCAAAAATTCTCAAACCACTTGCTGTTTCAAATTTATTTCTTTAATAACAACTCAGACTCGGCAACAGACTGGATTAAGATTTCATTTATTCGAAATTTAAGGTATATCCAGCGCTGGGTGTTGTTTTTAAGTATTTAAGGGGAAATTTGTGCACGGGTGAAAATGAAGAGACTGCGGCATTATAAATTCATTTCCTCTATTAGAATCAGGGTCGTGCCTGCGCCGCAGCTGTTGGGGGGAGGCCGTCGCCAGGGGCTGGAGGGCGCGCCCCGGGAGCGGGCGACCCTTTGTCTCCCCGCGAGGGAGCCTTGGCCGGCCCCACACCCTCAGCAAGAACTATTTCCTCCGTGGCGCCAGGCAGTTGGGCAGAATCATCTGGGGTGGTTTTTATGTGGCAAAGCCAAGCACCCTCTGGGATTCCAGGCGACTTCTAAGGATCCGTTTTCATCCGTGACCTCAAACCGTGCCTTGTCTCCCAGGCCCCGCTGAGGCCCGAGCTGAGCTCCCTGACCTCCGAAACAACCCGCCCTGACACATCCCCCAAAGCAGAGGGTGACTCAGGAAACAGGTGTTACTTCGCAGGTAACAGCCCCGCGGTACTTGCTATTCGTGCTAACCATTTTTTTTTTTTTTTTACGAACAAGCGGGTTTCTTATACATTCATCGCCACCCCCAGGCATTCATATTCTTTTTAAGTACAGAAACCTTAATTAGATTTTGACCACAGACCCGGATTCGACTTACCCTGACAGGGTTTCCATTAGTGTAATCTGTGGGGGAATTCACTGTTTTAACATCTGTGTGCCTGAGGCCTATCTCACATTTACTGCAAAACTCTGAAAAGCCTCCTTGTACGGCTGTATGTTTCCTCATGCTCCCAATTTCACAGAAGTCATTTCAGCGCCGAGCGGTAATTAGCAAAGGGATGGGCCTCAGCTGACATGAATGCAATTTATTGTTTTCCACGAGGCCCTGAACCAAGCAAACAAAGAACACAGTCTCGCTGTCTGGCATTTTATTAACTTGTATTGTGCCGTGCACCTTACGGGGAGGGAGATCTTCGGGAGGGACCCAGCAGTTTGTGTGTGGCAACGCGCGGGCTCTGGAAGAATATTAATTTCAGTTCAATTAGGCAAAGTTTTTTGTGGTACCCCCGCCTGTAATATAGGACGGCCACTTTTATAATTATCTTCCGTATTAACTTTATCACCACCAGACTTTTTTGCATAAGTGCAACCTTTCATCTTTGAAATGCCAACACTTCTTCAATTTTGGCAACCGTACAGCACTGCTAATTATTTGCTCATTATGTGTGGTTAACTGATGAATCATTAATAAATGAATGAATGGCTAATATATTTTTATGGTAATTGGAGATATAACTGATTGCAGACTTCCCCCGCTCCTCGGAACGGCACTGCCTGAGCAGCGGCTGCCTAATTGTTTACAGATGATATACGTGTGCCCCCGCCCAGCCTGTCCCACAGTTGCGGTTTATCACTGGCGTATTCTCATCCGTCCAGGGTGGCGGCTCGCCGAGGACGGGTCTGGGCAGAGGGGAGTGGGCAGCCGCAGGACTGTGCTTCCGTTCCCGTGTTTCTGCCACCTCATTTGTTTCGGCTCAGCTGACACGTAACCACGTATGGGCCTCCGAGACATTTGCTAGCAATTCGAGGGCTCCGCGTGGACCCTGTTTGCCGAGGCCCTGGCAGGGCCACGGCTCTCTCTCACCGCCGTGATCACACACACACACACACACACACACACACACACACACACACACTCTCGTCAGAAACAGGGGGAGAGTCAGATGCCGACACACACGCAGACACACGCCATCCGACTGCCACGTGTCTCGCCCGGCCTGGCCCAGACAAAGGAGCCGTGGCCGGTGGCCACCCAGCCTGGTGTCTCTGCGGTTGAGGAGTGAGCGGTGGTGACTCTTGGCTAACTTTGGTCGGAGGGCCTGGAGCTCCGTCTGCACCGGCAGAGTCAGAAAGTGAAACCAGCCAGCCATCCTGAGCTCCATCCTCCGACTCAGCCTTCCACCACGGCTGGTTAATGGGTGTGGGGGGAACAGCTGCCTTACACACAAATTACACTGATCACCCGGCACCATCAGTCACCACCTATAGTGTAGAAACAAAAGAGCCTGTATTTGTTGACAGTTCTTGTGGAAATGGAAGATAGAATGCTGGCCAGATACAGCTTGTTTAGCTTCTATACAAACAGACGGAAGATCAAGTTAAAAATGCAAAGGAGATTACCAGTCCTTAATTATAATTATTTAACCAGGTGGGTAGTTTCTCCTAATGAACATCTCCATGAAAACAGAATAACTAATGACAGTCTTAAAGAAGCCTTTGTCTTCCCGTGTACTAATGATCACATTTATAAATATGCAGCAAGGCCCCGGTGTACATTGCTAATGATAAGTAATTAAGCACCAGGCGTGGGAAGCCAGTGAACAGGGTCATGTTAATGCAAGAGAGGAAATTAAAAATGCAATAAAATAAGTTGCCTAGAAAAGACTGAGTAAACTTCTGGCTTGCCCTCTTTCCAGAAGGAAAAGTGGGTTTCCCCACTCTCACAGGGCAGCCACGTCAAGCCATCCGACAGCTAGCTGGCTCCCAGGTCAGGCGGTATGAGGAGTGATCGGCTTGCTCTCTTACCCTCACCTCCCCATCCCCCTGTTGCAGTGTTTCCCAAACTTCTCTCATGATGAAAATCCCCTGGTGGAGTTGTTAAAATACAGATCCCTGAATCCCAACTAAGAAGTGCTAAACTAGAATTTTACCTATATGTTTCCCAAAATTCTAGTTTAGCACTTCTTAGTTGGAATTCAGGAATCTGTATTTTAACAATTCTACCAGGGGATTCTCATCAGGAGAGAAGTTTGGGAAACACTGCCCTACTGGTTTGCAGGCAGAGAATGTGGACTCAAAGGGCAGTCTGGGTCATGGGGAGAGAAGATGGGCCCCTGGGAAAAAGGAAGCAGTCAGTCAACAAGGATGGATTCCTGTCATTGCCAAATTAAACTGCACTTTGTTGTTGCTGAGGTACCACTTGCTTAATAAACCATGTTGACAACTTGGATTTTTTCCCCTTATCTGCTAGATGAAAAAGAGAGGACAAGATGGGTGCCTCTTCCACTGCAATAGAACAGCCCCTGTCTCTTTTCGCGGTGTCTGTTTCCCCACCAGACTGTGAGCTCCTGGAAGGTGAGGCCTCAACTCCGTGTGACTAGAAATCATATCCTCACACCGAGCAGGGCACCACGTGCAGTGAGTACTTCGTGAAGGCTGGTTGAATACATGCGTGAATGAATGAATGAATGAATGTTCGAAATACACAGGTGAACTCTAAACCAAGCAGCAGTTTGTCAAAGAGCCCTTTGACATCACCCCCAATCCAAGCAGCCCCACACAAAGGGTTGGGCCTGGTGGAAGGACTGGAGGCGTTGCTCTCTCACGGGTCCTGAGAAAGGCGCTGGTTCTGCACTGTACCAGCACCAGAGGGAGCCGTGGGCTGTGAGATTCCTGTCTGAGGACGGATGGACGAGGAACCTCAGCATTTCTATTAAGCATTAAAGACACCAGGTGGTTAGTTTCTCCTAATAGAATGGATAAAGGGCTTCTTGGCAAAAGAAAGGGGACTTGCATTTGATTCTCCAGAGTTCTTAAATAAGGGCAATTTTGTTTCTTTTTTAAGTGTCTTTGTGAAGCTCTTCAACCACTGAAGATTTTTCCTTTCAAACATTTCAAACCCGTCCATCTCGAGGCCCTCCAGACCTCACATCCTTGCTCCTTTGGACGGCTAATCCCTCAGTGAGGGGAATCTCGTTTTCTGCAGCTGAAGTCTAGGGTTAACAAGAAGGCGACCTCGATGTGAAGAAAGAAAGCAGCAACAAACAGGAATCAAACCTTGGTTGGCTATCTTGGGTCGTCCACCACCCCCCCCCCTTTTTTTTCTTCTGTTTTCTTAAACAAGTCCTTCGAAACAAGCCACGAGGCAGGAAATCCAGGGCTTGGATCTTTCTGCCTTGTTTTAAAAACCCCATCTGAATCCAAATGAATCATTTCCTCTTACATAAAATCTTCAACAAGGCCACGCTTCTTTTTGTTATCAGAGCGTTGTCATCGGCAAGCCTGCTCCGCTCTCATAAAGGCAATTTAGTACCTGACAGGCGAGCAATGTGTGTGTGGGCCTAGATTTTTGCCTTTACAAATAGGGCCTCCTGCTCGGGGTGCCTCTCCGAGCCTCCGGCAGACGCCGCAGGGCCGCTCCGCAAGCTTACCCTGACCCCCAGCGGCCAGCCCTGTCATCGGGCCGCCCCGCCCCGCGGTTTCCCGGGCCCAGGGACCCAGGCGCTGTGGGCTCTCCTTGTCAGTTAAAACAAGCTTCTGTTCTCCCGAGAATCAACCGGGTGAAATTTCGCAACTGCCAGCTGCACCATTCAATCCCCTTGAAGCAAAACCAGCAAGTTCCCCCGGGGCTTCTACTCCGCCGCCACCCCTCCCTTTGTCGTTGCACTTCCCCCTGGTGTGGCTCTTCCCACACGCCGTCTCCTTTCTCAGTGGAAACAGCTGAGCTGTGTGTCTGGGGTCCCCTGGATGCAGAGTGCCCGCCCCGGCGCTGAGTCAGCATGTCCTCAGAGCATTTCCCCGGTGGGAATGGCCCGCCCAGAGGTGGGCACCTAGGGATGCTGCTGGCCTGCCCGCCCGCGGTGGCCAGCTGTTTCACCGGGTCAGCCACGGAAATCAACCTGCTGAGGAAAAAAATAATGTCATGGCCAAGACTAGGAGTCAGCAAACAACTCCCGCCTGGTGGTAGGATTGAGCAGGCAAAAATACAGGATATATTTTTGGACATATTGATACAAAAAAAAAGATACGCTGTTTATCAGAAGTTCAAATTTAGCTCAGGGTCCTCTCTTTTATCTGGGAACGCCACCTGGGGAAGAAAGGAAAGGCTCTGGTTTTGTGGTTTTCTCCATCAGCTCCCGACCAGACCCTTGGAGAGTCCTAAAGCATTAGACCAGGGTTTTTCTGTGTGTGTGTGTGTGTGTGTGTGTGTGTGTGTGTGTGTGTTTTGAGAGTGGGAAAACAGAATGAACGTGACATCTCCAGAAGCTCAGACCTCCCTCAACATTGGCCCATTTCTCAGACTCTCTGTCCCCTTCCTCCTTTCCTCCCTTCCTAGCTCTCCAGAGGGGGACAGGCCCCTCTCTTAAAGGGCCCCTTTCCCACAGCCAGCCTTCCTGCACTGTGTCCTTGCTTACACAATAAGGTAACTATTGTCACAGCCAAGGTTACTGTTTTTTAGGGGGTAATAGATTACACTGCTGCAGGCTCTTTAAGAGCTAGAACTGCTTACATTCTGAACTGTGTTGTATCCACTGAAATGTAAAAAAAAAAAAAAAAAAAAAAGGTCAACAAACCAAGTTTTGCATTACTGTTATCTTCTATTTTTAAAAAAGGCTATAGCCTTGGGAATAGCGTACATATATCTGTTACCGACAATTCTGCAAACCACCTTAGCAAGCTTGTCAGTATAACCAAATGTTAAATGGAAAATATTTGGCGGGATTTAAAATTAGACCTACACACATTACTTACAGATGTTTCCATGAAAAAAAAAAAAAAAAAAAAAAAAAAAACACTTGAAACTGAACCACACCAAGTAATAAACCCCACAATGGTGTATTTTTTATACCCCAAGTTAATTTTTATTATATAAGTAGCCATATGAAGAAGGGATTGCATACTGCTTAAATTAAATACGGAGGAATGAAATCAGCAGTATCCCTTTACAGCATATGGCCCAGCAAATCAAATTACAAAGCTTTCCACATCTCATTAACTGCAATGAGTACAGTGAGTTTTCTAATAAGTCACATCTTTTTCATGTGAGTGGTGAGCGCTGACTTATTGTAAGAATTCACGGGATGACCCTTGTGCCGAAATTAAGAACTAATCCAAAGCGGGCAGGGTCATCTGGTCAAGACTGATCATAACATTTCCTCATTATTGTTTTAGTTGGCATTGAAGCATATGTTTTCCTGGTGCCCCAGCTGAAAAATGCCTTTGATAATTTCACTGACAGCAAATAACCCACACACTGCCATTTAATGAGTTTGGGCAGGATTAGCTGACAATAAAGAATATAGTATAAATGTTTTTATTAGAACTGATTTATTTTTTAGCTACGAAAAAGGAAGAAGTCACATGGAAATGCGGAGCTGACTTCTCTCTTGTGATAGCCTGGCAAGTGCAAGTGTGTCTGTAGGAAGGTGGGGGGCGCCGGGGGGCGGGGGACACGGAGCCAGGGCTGGCCATGGCAGTGTCTTCGGGCTGCAAATGGTGAAAGGCAAATGCCAGCTGGAACCTACACTCAGATGCTGGGTCCCTCCTTTGCACACAAAGAAAAAAAATGCATCTACAATGGCTCATCATGTGGCCTTTGGTTGAGATGAATTACCAATTTGCAACCTCTTATGTTTGGAGAGAAGCAAACTGTGCTCTTTTGAGGCAAGAATCGGGAACCTGAAATCATTCAAGCCTTCTTGTTTATAAGGCCAGAGTGAGGCCAAAAATCCACTTCCCTCTGTGCTCTAAGCCCTTTCAATGACGGGTTTCTCACCATCTGCACTAATAAATATGGACTGGTGTGTGCGCACCCTTACACCGAGGAGGAGAGAAGAGTGAAAGGATTTTAAATGGTTGCAAATTGCTCTCCTGCTGGGATAACGGCAGTTTGCATATGAGCCTCAGTTGTTGCACGCTAAGAATGGGCATTTGGCTTCTTTTCACACAGCTGTGAGAGAAGGGGCGGGTCTCTGAACAACCGGGGAGGAAACGGGCCTGCCGTTCTGTTCTTGGGGAGACAGGCCTGGGAGTGGCATCTCGCCCGGAAGCTCTTCCTTCACAGCTCCGGCCATGGGGACTGGAGACACGATCAGCAGCCCAGGGCCCGATGCTGGGAGCGAAGCAATCACTGGAGCCGGGCAGGGGAGCCCTGAGATGGGGCCAGAAGCCCCGGGGCTCAGCAGAGACGAAGGGAATCCAAAACAGAAGCGAGCCCAGAAAGTGGATGTAGCCCAGCAGGTAAGGAAGTTATCCTTGGGGTCCAGGTGAGTTGTCTGGGGGGACCTGGAGGCTTAAGACTGGCTTTTAGGCACAAGTGGTCATGGGAAAACCTATGTTGGGAAGATGCAAAAACAGCAGTAATGTAGGTAGGTGAGCAGGGCCCAGCAGTGAGTGTGGCGTAGGAAAAGGGCTAATGAGATGCGGGGTCTCTTCCCCAGGGGAAAGAAGTGACTCCCTGCGGAAACCGGTTTGGCTCAGTGGTAGAGCGTAGGTCTGCGGACTGAAAGGTCCCAGGTTCAATTCCAGTCAAGGGCATGTACCTTAGTTGCGGGCACATCCCCAGTGGGGGGTGTGCAAGAGGCAGCTGATCGATGTTTCTCATCAACATTTCTAGCGCTCTCTCTCTCTCTCTCTCTCTCTCTCTCTCTCTCTCTCTCTCTCTCTCTCTCTCCCTCTCTGTAAAATATCAATAAAATATATTTTTTTAAAAAGAAGTGACTCCCTGTTCTCAGAATAATGTGGGAGCTTCAGAGGGCCCACCCAGTGAGCTCTGGAAGAGTCACAGGAGCCGAAGAACGGCCACGCAGAGGAGCACCTGTGCATCAGAAAGCGCACTCTTGTAAATAAATGCTAAGGCGCATGAGAGGACCCTCGGTCCTGAACTTCTAAACACTCGCTCCCGCAGAAGGCAGGCTGCCCAGCATGGGGATGTGGAGCCCACACCTCCTCCCACCCCCCTATCATGTGATGAAAATGAGAGGGGAGAGGGTCCTGGAAGGCCAGGAGGACTCTGACGCATCGGGTCCATGGAGGAGAAGGAGAGCAGGGAATGAAGTGCAAGCAAAGGGTCAGGCCCCGAGCCCCGCAGACCCTGGGAGCAGGCTTGGAAGACAGAGGCCAGAGGGACCACTGAGGAGCAGCAGCTCTTGAGAAGCATCTGTGGTGGAGCCCAGGCAAGGAGAAGGAGCTGCTGAGGGTGCCAGGCCTTCAGGAACACCCAAGACCAAAGGTTGGGGTGGGGGTGGGAGCAGAAGTTAAATACAGTCCGTGGTATGAAATGCAATTCTTCTCACCCAGTCCTTGGTGAAAAGGAATTAGTAGTTAGCACCAACGCAGCTGTTCAAGAAACTTGTACAGGGTTCCTCCACAGGGTTAGTCTAGCTTTCCAAGTGAAACCTGCATTAGAACCTTTGTCATCTAATCTCAATTACAGTTGTAATTGAACCTGCCAAACCAGGGTTACACAGGCCCTGGCTACTTAGCTGGAACCCAGACAAGGACAATTCCTGAGTATTGCTAGGTAACAATAACAAACTAATATTTGCACAACTTTACAGCCTACGTGTTGTCATAACGTTTCTCCTTTGCCCTTTATAACTCTGCTGTGAAGGAGGCAACTTGGCCGTCGCTGGGAAGTAAAAGAGCTGGATCTCAGACCTATGTCTTCGGAATCCAAGCCCGGTATAACTGTTATCACAGCAAGCAGCTCTTATGTACTCTTCAGATAACACTAAAATGTCCCGGAAGTCTGAGGAAATCTCCATGTCCTACTCTTAGAGAATGTAATCAAGGCTTAAGGCAAAGTCCTCCAGAAAAGGCCATCCTGTCCTGACCTTCCTCAGAATATATCTATCTGCCCAGCCAGTGTGGCTCAGTGGTTGAGCATCAAACTATGAACTAGGAGGTCATAGTTCCATTCCCAGTCAGGGCACATGCCTGGGCTGTGGGCTCAGTGAGGACTGCAGAAGGCAGATGATCCATAATTCTCTCTTATCATTGAAGTTCTATCTCTCCCCCACCATTACTCTCTCTCTCTCTCTCTCTCTCTCTCTCTCTCTCTCTCTCTTTCTCTCTCTCTCTCTCCCCGTATATCCTACCTAATAAAAGAGTAATATGAAAATTAACCATCACACTGCTACACTCACAAGCCACACCCACCAGCCAATCAGAGCAAGTATGCAAATAAACCTAACCAAGATGACTAAAGCCACAGAGAGCACAAGGGAGGTTTGGGTTTCCCAGGCAATGGAGGAAGCCAAACTTTCCGCCTTCCCTTGCTGGCCTAGGCCTCCACTCAAGTTTCAATTATAGAAGGTAAACAAATCTAAACAGAAATGGCGGCAGCTACAAAGCTGGAGAGAGCAGGCTAGGGTTGCCCCCAGCAATGGAGGAAGCAAAGCTTTCCACACACCCTAGCCAGCCCAGGCCTCTGCTTAAGGCTACAAAGTTTCAATATAGAAGGTACATAAGTCCCAATAGAAATGGCTGCCAGCCACTGAGTGAGCAGGAGGCTTGGCTCCACTCCAGGCTACAAAGTTTCAATTATAGAAGGTAAATAAATCCAGATACCAGGGCCTCTGCTTGGGTCGCCAGGGGGCATGGCCGGCCTACAAACCACAACAGGCCCCTCGCCCAGGCTGCCCCACACCCCAAGGGAATCCCCACCCTGATCCGGGATAACCTTTAAAGCAAACCAGCTGGCCCCCACCCGTGCACCAGGCCTCTATCCTATCTAACAAAAGAGTAATATACAGATTAACCATCACTCCAACACACAATATGGCTTCCCACAAGATGGCCAGCAGGGGAGGGCAGTTGAGAGGCACCAGGCCTGCAAGGAAGGGCAGTTGAGAGGAACCAGGCCTGCAAGGAAGGACAGTTGGGACTATCAAGCCTTCATGGAAGGGGTGACCAGGTCGGCAGAGGAGGGAAGTTGGGGGCAAACAGGCTGGCAGGGGAGCAGTTAGACATCAATCAGGCTGGCATGGGAGTGGTTAGGGAGTGATTAGGCTGGCAAGCAGAAGCGGTTAGGGTCAATCAGGAAGGCAGGCAGTTGAGCAGTTGGGAGCCAGCAGTCCTGGATTGAGAGAGGGATGTCCCAGATCAGAGAGGGTGCAGGCTGGGCTGAGGGGCACTAATTTTGTGCACTGGGCCTCTAGTGTGTGTGTGTATATATATATATATATATATATATATATATATATATATATATATATATTAAAGAATAGGTCTATGTCTGAAGTGCATGTAATGGGCCACCGACTCTATTCCTCCCTGATTGGCCAAGACACGACAGAGCTGCCGAGATGACATTCTTGAGAGAGATGACTTCTAAGGTCACCCCTTGGTAGCTGCTCATTGGCTGTTCTTGGAATCAAAGCCACAGTGCCTTTGTGACAGAAAAGATCATGCACAGATTTAAACGACAAGTAATAAAATTAACCAATGAACCATCTCTAAATAGTGAGGCTAAATGATGATAAGTAAGCCAGCATGGCATTTAGAACAGCCTCGACCAGGGAGCAGGAGCCCAGAGGAACTGGAGCTACCAGGCAGCGCCCTCCACAGGTTCTTTCGCCTTCCCCTCCCCATTTTTCCCCTCTTTTTTTGTTTCCCCCTATCCCCACGATGGATGATGCTCAGGGCACAGTCACTGTCTGAAAGGAAATAAGAAACTCATCTTTCTCCCTTGCCCCCAGCTCCAGCAAGTAACCAGGGGCCCCGTTTAAAGAGGGTTCCTGAAGAAGAAAGGCTCCGAGTGTAAAGGAGTAGTACGTAGATGATGAAAATTCTGCTCCATGTAGGAGGTTTTGGGGACCTCGGTCTCTGCCAGTTTCCTGAACGTGGTGTTAAACACTCCCCGTCCATCTACTCAAGTCAACCGCGTATGAAAAGCAGAAGGCACACTCGGGCAGATATGGACATCAGACATGAGTCCTATGTTAACGAATAAGGAAAAGTTTTAAACCTACAAAAACATTTCCCCTGCTCTTCCTTCTCTTCTTTCCCAAACCTCCCATCGGCTCCCATTTGGCCCTGCCCTCTCTCCTGCCGACTTCCTCAACGCCAGCCCCACCATTCCCCTTCATGCTACCTCCACGCTTCTGTCAGCTGAACTCCATGTACGGGGAGCAGCGCCTGCGTGTTCCCTGGGCTGTCTCCCTTTTAAGTTCCTCTCACAGATCCTAGAAGACTTCCTGGGACTGTATTCCCAAACCTCCAGCTTATCAAAGCCCCCGGCAGTATGTTAAGTATTGAGCAATTCAACAATGATTTACAGGTTAAGAGTCACACAATCTTAGAGTATTAATTCAAGGGACACGTGAGTTAACAGAATTTGTTAGTTTTCAAATACTTCTCTACTTTATGACAACTTCCCTCTGTAAAATGAGGGTTCCGAGCCTTCATTCCTGATGTTCTGAGGTTTAGCATATTGAAGAAGCCTGGTGAATGCATGTGAATGAGCAAATGAAGAAAAGGCTCCCCATTGTTTATTATCTCAATGTACACTGTTCACCAGTGGATGGCAACTGGACTGTCTAACCCCCAGGCTACGTTCACCCTCCAGATGTGTTCTCCTGTGATCCTGACTCCTCCATTTAAATAGCTGGGTTACTTAGCAGTTATGTGATCTTGCTGCACCTCATTTCCTCATCTAGAAAATGGGGCTAAAAGATCCTTTCCTCATAGGGTTGCTATCAAGATTAAATGAGAGAATCCATCAAAAGTACTGAGTACAGTGCCTACCAGTACAAAGCAAAATGCCCAATAAATATTAGCTATTATTATTTTTTACTTCATCCGTTATGTTGTATTTCATCTAACATAATCACTGTCACACATCACTATGATTCTTGTTTAACTTGCTGACTTCCCAAAAATTGATTGTAAGCTTATGTCTGTATTGGTCTTATCCCCAGGGTGGTGGTCCGGCAGGTAAGAGGTGGTCAGTAACTGTTTGCATACATTCACGTGAGGATGGGAATACTTTATGGCTGACACAAATTTCCACAACCTTTGGACATTATTAATGACTAGGAGCCCATTGCAGGAAGATTCCTGCAAGACTTCCGGTGGGCTTCCCTCCCGCCACCGCCACCTCTCCCGCCCCCCCCCCCCCACCTCTCCCACTGTGGCGGGGCAGGGTGGGGTGGGCAGGCACGCAACAGTGGCCACAGCTGCATGCCCTGCCCTGCCACACACGTGGCCACCAGCTCCACTGCCCCCACGGCTGCACTTGTTGGGGGCCACTGCCTGCCCCGCCCACCTGCCCCACCCGCCACCCCAGCCACTGTGGGGCCACATGTGCCACCCGCGCTTTCCTTCCAGCAGCTGCCTTTCTTTCCACTTTCCCTCTCTCTCCCTTCTATGCTGTCTTCAGTCTTCACTCCTCCCTCCCTCAGCGTATGCAAATTAACTGCCATATTTGTTGTGTTAATTTGCATACTCACTCTGATTGGCTGTGGGTGTAGGGAAGGTATGGTAAATTAGCATTTTTCTCTTTTATTAGTGTAGATGGTTTTGGCTCCTATATCACTTGAGAAGCAGTTGGAGGCCCTAGCCAGTTTGGCTCGGTGGATAGAGCGTTGGCCTGCAGACTGAAAGGTCTCGGGTTCAATTCTAGCAAAGGGCACCTGCCTGAGTTGGGGGCTTGATCCCCAGTAGGGGGCATGCAGGAGGCAGCTGATCAATGATTCTCTCTCATCATTGATGTTTCTATCTCTCTCTCTGTTTTCCTTGCTCTCTGAAGTCAATATATTAAAAGAAGAAGGAAAAGGAGAAGGAGAGAAAGAGGGAGAAGAGGAGGAAGAAGGAGGAGGAGGATGAGGAGGAAGAAGAGGAGGAGGAGAAGAAGAAGAAATAGTTGGAAGACACTATTGCAAAGTGATTATGAGCACAGACAGCAGAGCCAGAGAGAGAGAATGGATTTGAATCCTGACTCCATCACTAACCAGTGTGTGACCGTACATTACTTAACTCTGTACCTCTGTTTCCTCATCTGTAAAATAGCAATGATAATAATGGTACCTACCCCAGAGGGTGTTCCTGAAGATGAAATGAGTTAATGTTTGAGAAGTGCTTAGCATTATGTAAATGCTCCCTGCTATCATCATCGCCATCATCATTGTCATTTGTGAGTAAGAGCTTGACACAAAGAAGATCTGAAAGTAAATACAGATGTGTCATCGTTCCTGTAGGAAAACACGGTGCTGCAAATACAGGGAACCCATGGGACGGCTGAAAGGCAGGGCTCAAGTAAACGTGATGCTGTGCCATGACGATTTAGTCGTCATCAATAGACCATTGGAATATTTTAGGTTCAGAGGTCAAGGCTACACATGAGGGAAGGGGGTCATGGGAGAGCATTTTCAGAAAAGTGTCTGATTTGCACAATGTGAACGGCCTCGCCCGCCGGTTCCCCGCATTCCAATTAGGTGGAAACACATCTGCATCCCAGCACCACTCCTCGCGTCCTGCTGTGGCTGGGACCACTCTTCCCTCCTTGCCGGCTCCTCTTGACCTGGATTTTTTCATCACCTTCCAGCTCGGGGACCTTTCAGAACTCTCACGTGGCAGTTCTCTCCTTTGCTGCAGTGTCTCTGAAGCTGTGGGGCTTGGAGAAGCTCTGACCCTATAGCCACCCTTCACTGGCCTCTTCATCATGGACTGCAGGTCACCAGGGATGCCCAAGAGGGCCGACACCAGCCTCTCCCAGGTTTCCCACCTCCCCCCCAGAAGAAAGTGGGGAGCAGCAGGGCCACTGAGCGGGGAAGGCAGCGGGACTCGGCTTGGGAAACATGGGGATCTCTGTAGCTCAGGAAAATTTAGGAAAAGGAGACTTAGGTCCCTGAGCAATTAGAGAACAGGAATCGATTTGGAGCAAGGAATGCTGAGAGTGTTGCAACTTCTGTGTTTTATCCCTTTCACCACAGTGGCTTCCCTCACCCCACAGCCCACAGCTGGAAGGTGATTTGAAGCTCACCACACTGAGCCACAGATTGATTTAAAAATTATTCATCATTGGCCTTCTTACCGCTATCTACCTACCTCTAGATTAGATGCTGCCACTATCTTACAATTCTCTTATAAGGGGCTGAAATCAAAATCTCTACATGAATGGAGTTTATCTCACCAGCTGTGAATATGCACTTCGGTTTGTTATCATAGAATTCTTTACTCTAGTATTGACTTAATCTACCTACCCAGTTTATTACATGCATCAGATTTTATACTTACTGCACACCCCATGTGAGGTGCAGGAAGAAAATCGCAACAGAATCTGGCATGGTTCCATTGTAATCGATACCTTTATCTGTTGCATCTATTGCATACTCGACTTTTTGATGTTTGGTGGTAATTCCCAAACCCCCCTTACACACACAAAAACTAAAACGAGTCTCTGAAGATGCATCATGAATAGGTCAAATTGACTCAGTAGTCATAGCTCTTACACAATATTACTATTAAACACTGCTGTGCCTATTTAATTAATTTTAACAAGATGTTTATAAATGAAAATTATTTTCTTGGAACAGCCAAACGATTGCATCGTGATTGCAACATGCATGCACACACAGGTGCCCAGCTGCCAACAGAAGGTGAAAACCTTAAAATGGGGGGGGGGGTCTTGGGAAGGACCCAGTCATGGCCCATTAGGCTGCTCACTCCCCAGAGCAGCACAGAACGCTTCAGTCCTGACTCATCTGGTCATGTGCTCGCTGCCTGATGCTGGGTGGGCAGATTCCATCCACGCAACATATGTTTTTGAAGAGCTGATGCCCCGCTTTAAATTGGCCTGGTAATGATACAAAGTCTGAAATCAAAATCTCTCCCAAACTTCCCATGAGTGCCATCCCACTGTTTGGAGAGAAAGGA
Organism: Vespertilio murinus; assembly: GCA_963924515.1. NCBI lineage: Eukaryota > Metazoa > Chordata > Mammalia > Chiroptera > Vespertilionidae > Vespertilio > Vespertilio murinus. The sequence goes on along the minus strand of OZ004706.1, from coordinate 61,909,156 downwards.
AAGGGAAGGGTGGAGGCCTGGTGCGGGAATGTGGGGGGTTTGGGGCTCAGCTCCTCTGGAATACAGGACAGGTACAAATCCCTTGAAGCCGTTTGGAATCCAAGGTCACTTCATAGACACTCGGCCAATAAGAAAACGTTTTTGAAAAGCACCTAAGCTTAATGGGTTGAGGTGGTGACTCAGGAGAAGCTGAGGAACAGCAAGGCCCCTGGGCTAGACAGGGACTGCCTTCAGGAGGAGTCATGCCTCACACATGGAACACACAGCGAGGAGGCCTCCTGTGCACAGTGGGTGGCCACGTCGGAACGATGATGATGATGATGATGCGCCCTCAGATCACTCGATGCCTCTTGGTTTGAAGCAGACTTCTTTTTTTTTTTTTTAATATATTTTATTGATTTTTTTACAGAGAGGAATGGAGAGAGATAGAGAGCTAGAAACGTCAATGAGAGAGAAACATTGACCAGCTAGCTGCCTCTTGCACACCCCCTACTGGGGATGTGCCCGCAACCAATGTACATGCCCTTGACCGGAATCGAACCTGGGACCTTTCAGTCCGCAGAGCGATGCACTACCACTGAGCCAAACCAGTTTCGGCTGAAGCAGACTTCTTGATTCACTCCTTTCCCAGGCCTGCTGCAGACCAGACTGTCTATGGCCAACTTCTATATTTCTCACTTTGCCAGCACTCTTTTGGCCATTGGGGCAAGACTATGCCAGACACTCTGGAGTGTGTAGACTGCGAAGTGCCTCCTGGAACCGCAGGTGGTCACGTTACATTCCTCTGAGGTGGGCCACAGAGTGGTCATCAGGCCCAGGAAGTTCTCCTGCGGGAACGCTGATTCGGGTTCTCCGTGTCTCCTCACTCAGGGATTCGTCTTTTCACACTGTTGTCCCCTATCAAACAAAGCATTGCCTTGAACACCATCCGTCTCCAAACGTGCTGTGATTGCATCACACCCTGAATGCCCACGTTCTAGCACCCGTGCCATTGGGCACCCAATTCTAGTTCAGGGGCGATGCACCCAGGGAGAAAACTGGTTCATCCTAACACCGTTCCACACTTGCCTTCCTGGAGGCCTTCTGTGGTGCAAGACATTGGGGGGGGGGGGGGGCTGAGTCCTCAGCCAGTTAAGTGCCTTCCTGGCCCACATTGTTGAGTCATCTGAACAGTATTCAGAACCGTTGCTGTTGGCTCGGAAACATTTGAATACTTTGAAATGGATCCTCCATCGGGAATATCCAGTCTCCTGGTCTGAGGTTTATAATGTTCTTTGAAACAGATAATGTATTTTTTTTTAATGGAAAAAAAAAAATAAAGCAGCATAATTATTTCTCCACAGAGCGGGCAGACCTCTGCCAGCCCAGGTGGAGATGATGAGCATGGGGTTGATTTTTCTGATTACCCTCAGCTTTTGGATAGGGGTGGCTGAAAGGGCACTTTGTCCTCCCCCTTTTGTCGTGATTGCTCCACTGCAGCTAATCAAACTCTAATTCATTAGAAACCAGGACAAGAAACAGAAGAGAAGAATAAATAATGGCTCCCGCCAGCCCCTAAAGCCCTCTGGGAACCTTTCTGATTACGCGTGGTGCCTGGGCCCTGCGAGAATGGGCGCTCCGTGGGAGCCGAGGCCAGCGTGTGGCTGCTTTACCAGCGCACCTCCAACACCTAGATGGGTGCCTGGTGCATTGGGGTCACTTAATAAGTATCTGCTAAATGAAGCAATGGATGCATGCATGGATGGATGGATGGACAAAAACAAATGAAAGAACAGCCAGGACAGAGTCATTTAGAGCAGCCAGAGGAGCTAATATCATAGTGGACAGAACATGCTATTGAAATCAGTTGCCTTGGGTTGAGTGCCAAGTCTTCTCACTGAAAAAAAACTTGGGTAAATTACCTTACTTCTCTGAGCCATTTCCCTCCTATAAAATGAGAGTCACAAAAATATATATCCCACGGGGCTATCCTGCATCCTAGATTACAAATTTTGTGTAAGAGTATTTCATAAAGGGGGTGGAGTGGGCATGGGGTGCAGGGGATGAAAGGGGGGTAAGGGGACATATGTGATACTTGGAACAATAAAGATAACTTAAAAATAAAAATAAATAACATGCCAGTTGCCCACACTCGAACTCTGAGTTACCCTCCATCCCACTGGCTTGCTCTCCCAAAGCTCCTGGCCTCGCCCCTCTCACTTCCTCTCTGTTTCCACCGCCACTGCTCGCACTGCAGTTCTCATGACTCATTGCCCAGATAGCTCCCTTCCTGATGAGTCCCCTGCCGTGTACCTGGCTCCTCCGTCGCTCCCTGCTGCCAAGAAGCTTCATGGGTAAGTGATCCTGCAGTTGCACAGGGCCCCACATTTAAGGTTTGACGCTCTGCTGCCATTTTGAAATTCTTAATAATTGAGTGTTTTAGGAGTGAAGTCCGTGGGACAACAGGCCATGCGCTGGGGACTCAGGGCGGTGGCTCACGTGAGCCACTCCTTCCACCACCTCCTGCCTCCTGGGACCGGTTCCCAGCCTCTCACTCACCCACACGGTGGCACCGCAGGCCCTGCACAGCCTCCCTCCTCCCTAAGCCCAGGAACCACTGCCAGCTCCACCCCTAGCAGGCGTCTGGGCACAGGTGGGGGCGGGTCCGGGCTGGGAAAGCATGCCTCACCGGGTCTAGGGTTGGGCATGGCAGTGGCTCTCTCCACTCGAGGTTGAGAGTGCCGCTGTGCGTTTGGCAGGTGACTTGGTGCAAGCAAGCCTTGTGCCCACACCAGACCCACATAGACATTGCAATAGCCCTGTGAGTTGCCTGTCTGCCAAAGGCTGGGTCACCAGGTCTCTAGGAAGAATAGACGCCTCACTCCCCTGTACCTCTAGCTGGCATACAGCTCATCAGTCCAGCAGCGAATGGGCCGCACTATGTCCCATGTCTCAGGGCAGAGACCCAGCTCCCGGGAGGGTCTGCACTGGCATCATGAGGATCCCTGTGCCTGGTGGACGTGACATTAAAGAGCAAAGTTAAAAACCGCCATGGCTCAGTGGATAGAGCTTCGGCCTTAAGACTGAAGGGTCTCGGGTTCGATTCCGGTCGGGGGGCATGTACCTTGGTTGAGGGCACATCCCCAGTGGGGGATGTGCAGGAGGCAGCTGATCAATGTTTCTCTCTCATTGATGCTTCTAGCTCTCTGTCCCTCTCTCTTCCCCTCTGTTAAAAATCAATCAAATATTTAAAAAAAAAAAAAAAAAAAACCACCATGACAAATTTAGAGACTGCAGAATAAAGGAAAAAGCACCAAAATCGGTTTGGCCCAGTGGATAGAGCGTTGGCCTACGGACTGAAGAGTCCCGGATTCGATTCTGGTCAAGGGCATGTACCTTGGTTGCGGGCACATCCCCAGTTGGGGTGTGCAAGAGGCAGCTGATCAATGATTCTCACTCATTGATGTTTCTAGCTCTATATCCCTCTCTCTTCCTCTCTGTAAAAAATTAATTAATTTTTTTTTTTAAGTAAGGGAAAAGCTCTGTATTTTAGTACCTTTAACAGCATTTTGCTTGGTTTGTGAATAGAGAGCCCCACTTTTCATTCTTCACCGGGCCCTGGCTCCCAGTATGACCCGTCTAAAGCATGACCCCGATCATGTCATTTACCTGTAAGACTCCTGCAATGCTTCCCCATAACTTAGAGCAAAAAAATCAAGCTTCCTGGCTAGAGCTACCCCCACACACACACCCCACACCCCGCCGATCCTTGCGTATCTGGCACGTGCTGATTTCCTCAGCCTCATCCCCTTCCACTGGCCCACCCTCACCCTCCTCCTTGGCCATCTTGATAATATTAGCAGCTCCCTGAATGTGCCTAACAGCTTCATGCCTCATATTCTTCCCTCTATCCCCATCCTCCTACCCCCACTTTTATGTGACTGTGTACACTGAAGCCCACTTCCTTCCATGGCCTTCCCTGACCCCCTCAGCCCCCAGGCTACGTGGGGTGCTCCCTCACTGGGCTCCACAGCACACCCCCGCCCAGGAGAGCCTTGTCGTGACCTTCATTCCTCTGTCCTATAACCACCGGTGCTCCTGCCTGGCCTCTCCACCACACACGCATCCCGGTCCTGATCACAGGGATCGTGGCTTACGTGACCGCATTTCCAGTTTCAGACAGAGAGCCGGCACTTCTGGGGACACCTGAATTTAATACTAAAACTTTAAGTCCCCTCACTGCCTGCCAAGCGAGATGATCTGAATCAACACGTCAGTCACATCAGCCACTTTCTCCCGAGAGAGGGGTCTTTAAATGACAAAGACGCCCAAGCACCTTGGTAAGCCTGTTTTACGGACGTGCCACTTCCCGACCGTGTTACCTTCAAACTCCTGAAACCCTTGGGTTCCAGCCCTGCTGGTCACCAAGCGCCCGCGGCAGATCTTGGAGGTGGGGACACCAGATTCGTTTCCTTTCTTTTTTTAAAATATATTTTATTGATATTTTACAGAGAGGAAGGGGGAGAGAAAGAGAGCTAGAAACGTCGATGAGAGAGAAACAGCGACCAGCTGCCTCCTGCACACCCCCCCACCGGGGATGTGCCCGCAACCAATGTACATGCCCATGATCGAACCTGGGACCTTTCAGTCCACAGACCAACGCTCTACCACTGAGCCAAACCGGTTTCGGCAGGATTCGTTTTCTTATTGCAGGAGGCCGGGTGGCTGCCCCTGATTTCTGACCCCTGGGCCCCTTGCTCCTCACATGGCTCCCTACAGTCTCCGGTGACCAGGGAATATTATTTCCGGGCTTTTAATCTCATTTACCCGTCTGGCTTTGACGATACAAGGTTATCCTTGCTTCCAAGGGTTTTCTTTTTGTTTTTGTCTTTGTGTTTCAGGACCTCTAGACCACAGTGCTATCCCATCCACTGTCTGATAACTCAAAACCGACCAGCCAGCACTAAACTAACTCACAGTTCTGGCACTTTCTATTGTTATGTCCCACCGGTGCTTTTTTTTCCCCCCTCTGAGTGTCCATCAGGCGGCTTAGGGAAATTTGGGAAGGGGAGGGGTGAGACTATCGATAGCCATCAGCGATGAGACGATACAGCTTACTCGTACTCCACTAACGTACGGAGGAGCCGATGATAAAGAAATAATCCCTGTTGACATGAAGTATTGACACAGCAGCCACACAAACCACATTCAATATCTCTCCGAACCAGCTGCCCGCTTGCTTTCGGGGGCAATGCAATGACTGCTCCTGCGATTTGATGAGCAATCCCCTCTTTCCTCCACCTCCATTAATGGATTAGTGAGTAAGCTAGCAGGGTTCTGTGCCAGGCGGAGAGGAACCTGCAGGTCAGAAGCTTTCCAAACGGACTGGACATGGGCAGGTGGATGGTACGCATCCCCAGTCGCCTTGCTAACAGCCCTCTGGCTCCAGCGATGTCATTAAGTGCTACTTTAAAGAAACACCACAACCCCCTGCATGTGACCTCGCCCCCCTCTGCACACCTTCCCCTCCCTCCGGGCACGCTCCGCCCGCAGAGGGAGGTGGCCGGGAGAGAGGCAGACGACTCTTCAGCGGGATGCAACGCCGCCTGCTCAACTTTCGCACAGCAATTCGGCAAACGCAGTTTTAAGCATTCAATTCTACTTCCACAGCTTCTTAAAATTCCCTGCAATATAATTATACTGATGGGAATGCAGAAAGATAATTGCTTTTAGAGGAAAGTTTCTCCTTTGTTCCATGTTCATCTGGCTCCCAGAAATGGAACGAGAGCCCTTGAACAGCAGAAATACGCGTCCATGTGTCTCTAGTTATCATTTATTTACAAAGATAGACCTTGACAAATGTAATTTGTTCAATAAAATTAAAAGGATGCACGATAATTCACTTAGACAAAGAGACTCGAAAGGGGACGTCATCGGCGGCAGTGCCGTCCATCATCCCAAACCGTCAGCTGACTTTGAAGAAGTGGCAGGTGCTCCCCTTTTGGAATGCGACATAGAAATAGTGTTTAGAAACGGGGCCGGGGGGACGGGGGGGGGGGGGGTAGGAAGGGAGCTGGGGATTGGAGCAATGCTTTATTCAGGCAATAATTATACAAATTAGATCTCTGAAAGCCAGAGAATGACTGTGCCTTGAACCCTGCCTGTGTGCATAGAACAATGGGGAAATTAATAATTAAATCTATTACATATGCTCATAATTTAATACAAAAGATACCTCCGTAGTTCAAACGCTCCTGATTTTTTTCCCTTTGAATAAGGCTTTCACACATCCTCCTCATTATATATGTATTATATTTTAAATTTAACAGCTTGTTTTGTTGCCTTTATGTTTGGATTAATAAGGGCACACTTTAATGCACTAATGGGGAATTGCATTAGCCGGCTTTGCAGACAGAACTTTGGAAAAAAAAGAAATCTCCAGTTTGCCGAGGGTGAAATCAATTTGCCCCCAATAACGTGTTGTCTCGCGGGCACATCTGGGATCCTGGGAGAACGGCTCCCCCTCTACGAGCTTCTGATTCGGGCCTCTGTGTCCGGGAGAGGACCCCCGGAGTGGAAACCTGGACAGGCCCGCCGAGATCAGATTCTGGGTTTTGCACCCTCGGAGCCAGCGAACGTCGTCTCCCTGCCCGGCCCACGTTACTCTTCCAGAGAACAGAAACAATTTTCTTATGAAAAAATAAAGGTTTGTTTTGAACCCAATAATGCATTTTTTTTTTCTTTTTCTTTTGCTTCCCCTCTCGCTCCTTCTCTCCCTCAGATCCTCGCGTTTAACTATTCCTACTACCTGGGAACCACAGAGAGAGGCCAGGAAGAGGAAGTTAGAGAAGAAAAGAGGAAGCACATCTTATGGTTGAGTGCCGGGGTGCCAATTAACAGCTCCAGAGTGAGGGGGAGCGCTCTGGGGCCGGAGGGGCGTGGGGCGAACGGCAGCACAAGGGAACCCAACGGAGCCAAAGGGCTCCACCCAGTGGAGGTCCCAAGGACCCGGAAAACCGAGACCTCAGCCGGTTCTAAGGACTTAACCAACGCAAAACAGCCATCCCTTCTGCAAAGCAGAAAAGAGACAAAGAAGCGGGTAGCTGAGGGAGAAGGAGAGGCAGCTTAACCAGAGGATCTCTTCTTGGTGGGAAGCGGCTGCCAGCCTCCCCGGGCCCAGGCGTGACAGGGAGGCTTGTGCCTTCGGAGGCGCGCCAAATCCAATGATGCTAATTGCATTGCAGATTTCTAGCATCATTAGCAATTCTTAAAATTGCATTTGCCCAGCTTCAGTTCTCTGCTTCCAGCTCGGAAGACGGAGGGGGCGGGCCCCTGAAGGGGGAACGGGTTTCAGGGAAATTCGATTGGACACGTTGGCTTCAGGTGCGCAGCTGGACGCCGGCCTGCGGGGACTCACAGTCCCCGGAAAAAAACACACACTTGTTTGTCTTCGTTTAAATGCCGAGAGCTGGGAGAATAAACAAAACCCGCCGTTGCGTGGGCCTTAAAGGAACGCTGGGAATTTCGGGAACAGCAAAAGGCCTTGTGGGATGTGGTGGAACTAGCTCTGGAGGGAGGAGACCATCCAAACACCCCACACCACGGAGGAACTTGCATTGGAAGCAGTGCGCACAGAAATAGCCACATCTACCCTCTCTCCTTTTGTTTGCGTGTGTTTAAAACAAGTGAACAAAATCCAGATGAACTGGCGTTTTGCTTTGTTTCCTTACGGAGAACATATTTGCTCTCTGGGAACGCTGTGCAGCTAGCTCCAGAAACACAAGCTCAGTCCGTGTCTCCTTTGCCAAGGACACTTCCCTTCAGCATGCCCCGCTCCAGGGTATGACGCCTTTGGGAAGGGAAAGGGACACCCCAACTGTCTAGAGCAGAGGTCAGAACCTGCCTCTCTCAAGGCTGCCGGCACTGAGGCTGGGGCAGGGCCCTGTGCACCTGCCACTTCCATCGTGGGGTCACTGAGAAGCCACCAGTGATGCCACACCCTCATAGGTTGGGGGGGGGCTCTCTACTCTGAATCTACCAACAGAAGGAGCTGGCTCCTGGATATTTTCCCCAACAATTTGTACCATGCAATTAAATTGCTTAGTGCACACACGCACACACACACCATATACACATATACATTATATGTACACAGCTCTATGTATGAACACACACATGGGAGAAATGGATAGCTTTTAATTAGGCCGTCTTTTTGAAATAATTAAGCCAGTATTAATGAATGGCTGTTTAAGGCCGCTGGCAAGCAAAGGAGCCTCTTCCGTGGAGCATTAACAAATGGAGCCGCTCGCTCTAGAGGAGGCCTAGGTGTATCCGTCACTTTCACAGCAGTTATTAACAGGCGAGCTCAGTTCTCCGCCGTGGGCCGAGGACCACGGGGTCAAGAGCGCCGAGACCGACGCAGCGAGTCCGGCCTCTTCTGCTCACTGTGGGGACAGTCCTCAGAGCTGGGGTAGGGTTCAGGGTCCCCGGCTGGAGGAAAGGTCAGTTTCCTCTCAGGCGGGATCACAGCAGGAAACATGGAGCACAGTGATGAATCTCAGAGGCAAGGGGGGAGGGGAAAGGGGAGGACAGGAAGAGACTAACCAGAGATCTTATATGCATACTAGAGGCCTGGTGCATGTGGATTCCCTCAGCCTGGCAGGGATCAGGCCGAAACCAGCTCTCCGACATCCCTCAAGGGGTTCCAGAGTGTGAGAGGGCACAGGCCAGGCCGAGGGGCCCCGCCGGTGCGCAAATCTGAGCACCAGGCCTCTGGTAGTATCAGTAAGATAAAAACAGACAGCATTCCTCAAATGTGAGGTGTTGACTGTGCTATTATTGTAAACACTTAACATGAGGGTAACACACCTTCAACTAATACAAAGTTGTATGTCAATATATCTTAAAAAAAAAAAAAAACTGGAAGAAGAAAGAAGAGGGTAGCCTTTCTCTAACAGCACATGGGGCATCTCTGCGGAACAAAACCAGGAATTTAAATAGGGCTTTTCTTTATATTTATTTGGCAGCAAGAGGTGTTCAAAGGCAAAGGGATGCCTGGTTCGGTGTGTACTCAAAGGGATGGTTTACACAGTCTCATACTGAGAAATCTTTACAAACTCTACCGACTTCCACCCAAAGCAAAGAGATGGTCTTGCTGCAACTCACAGGCCCATCCTAATGAGATGGCACAGCAGTACTTGGTGTCCCAGGACATTTCATGAAAGGAAGGGGCCGCTGTGAAATCCCTGGGATACAGGGAGGAAGCTGACCTGCCCCCCTCCCACCCTGCTACACTACATCATTTATCCCCAGTGTCTTGGATACGTCATGAACTCTTCCTCGAGAGTCCCAGAAGAAGAAAATAAGCCATTTACCCCCTCTCCCTTCCTGTGAAAGAGAGGACAGGATAGCCCTGAAACAAAGGAAACACGAATAATCCAGGGAAAGTTTCTCCTGGTCCCCAGAGCAGTGGGAAAAGCAGGGACTTTGGCTGTCTGTCCAATCAGCTTGGTGAAAGCCCAGAGCAGTGACTTTGGTTGCATCCCCGCTAACGGCTGTCATATTTGCCAGGAGGGCACCTCACATCTAACCATTCATAATCCTCACCACACCTCTGTGAGGTAGCGGCAGTGTTCCCATTGCTCAGAACAGGGAACCGGGGCACAAGAAGTTGAGCAACTTACCCCCACAGCCCCCAGAGTTCTCAGACACCCTGGTTTCTGTGCCCCTTCCTAACCCTCTCTCTCTCTCTCTCTCTCTCTCTCTCTCTCTCTCTCTCTCTCTCTCTCTCTCTTTTTCTTCTGCAAGCTCTTCACCCTCTGCCTAGTGCCTCTTTGACCTCACAGCTGAGGCTAATGTAGTTGAAATTTCCATCCACTTCCCCGGGCCTGAACTAGGGCATTGTGAACTTCTGGGGCAGAAAGAGAAACTGCCCTCATTCTCAAATCACTCCCTGGCCTGACCACCCTGGTCATCAGGAAAGGAATACCTGAAGGGTGTCCTCAGCCCTAAGAAAGAAGAAAAGGGACCCCATGTGGATACATTCCCGACTCTCCTGAATCTGGAAGTGGAGGGAAGCCTGGGTAAGGAGAGGAACCCCGGATGGGGCCTACACCAGAGAGGAGTCCTCCTTCTGAGCAAGGAGCCGGAAATCGGTGGGATGAGGGGGAGCAGGGAACCCAGAGCCCAGCGGGGACAGAAGACCTTTGTCTGGATGGGGCCTCGGTAATGGGCGAGGGGTGAATGGTGGCACACACGGGGGCGAGAGAGGGCAGCGATTGACTTTGAAGTGGGGACGCTGTACTGCGATTTGAGAGGCACCGGGGAACCTCTAGGGATCCCGAGAGGGAAACAGAAAAGCTTAAGGGGCCCCTGGTTGCGGGTGGAGGTGCCCGGGCCGGCTCCAGGCCCGCCCCCAGGGGGCGCTCGCGGGCGCAGGGCGGGAGGAAAGGCCGGTCCACGGGTCCAGGATGCACTGGCTGGAGAGCTTGGGGGACCTTGGTCGCTGGGCACCTGCACTCCCTCCCACTCCATGGTCCCCCCAACCCCGAACCCCGCACCCCGAACCCGCAGCCTCTCTAGGCCAACTCCGAGGCCCCCGTCCACACAAGCGGCATAGATCACGTCTGCAAGTCTTGTAAAAATAAAAAATAAAAAAAATAATTACTTAATTACTTAATGATTAATTTAATTAAACAAAAATTAAAAATAGGGGGATATTTTTCGAGCCCCCAAAGCCTTGTAAGGCTGCCATTCAAAGCCAGGGAATAGGTAATGACACAGGGCTCCGGGGCCAGGCCACCCAGTGACAAGGGACAAACACAAGCAGCCCTTTGGCGCCTGAAATGTTGACTTGGAAAAACCTAGCGCCGAATGGGTCACAACCTTCGTCGCCTGGCAGGACAGCACCAGGCCTTCCCCCGAGAGGAGCCCTGCTTTTGATGGGAGGACAGGTCGGCAAACGGTGTCCCTCGGGCACCCTGACCCTGCTTGAAAGCCCAACAGTTCGGCGGCGCCGCGGCCAGACCTCCCCGGCCCTGAGCGCGCCTGGGGCCGCGTGGATGTTCCTGGGGCGCCACCTAGTGTCCGAGGCGCAGACAACGCCCTGGCAAAGGCTGCCAAGGCAGGCCGAGATCTCTGGAAACCAGTCCTGGGGCCTCACCCTCAGCACCCTCCCCACCGCTCCCCCCTCCTCCCTCCTGCCTCGGACCTTGGAATTGGGGCTGTCCTCCTGCGGACCAGTAGCATCCTCCGCTGGGCAGAATGCCTCCCAAGACCCCGGTTCCTGCCGCCACCAAACCTAAATAGAAATTTACCAAAAGGAGTGGAAGAAGTGACTCTCTTTCTCGATGAGACATCCATGAGGTGATGTCTGGTTTTTCCTAAATACAATGGCAAGTCAATTATTAATTCATCCAGAAAAAATATAGATGCTGTCATCGTACAAACTTGAGCTCCGAGCAGAGCTGAGCCTCGGAACATCTGGAGGGGACGCGTCTGAGACACACCGAACTGGAGCAGCTGGGTAGGACCAAGAAGGATCTTCCCTTGTTATCTGGTGGTCAATGGAAGACCTCCAGGGGAGAAGACCCCACAGTGTAATGGAAAGAATAGCGCTCTGGCAGCCAGGATGCTGCCTGCCCCCCGTTATCTGTGTGACCTTGACCTGGGGCAAGCAGTTGTTGGCTCTCACAACAAGGCTGCCAGGTCTGGGCTGCTATCTCCACACGAGCTGCGGAAGTCCGGGATCCAGGAGATTACCCAGGGCCAGACAGCAGGACAGAGACCAAGCCAAGCTTCAAACCCACGGGTCTGCCCAACTCTGCAAAGCACACTGCTCTCACAAGAGAGTGAACCCCTCTGCGTTTGGGCTCCGTGGGGCACAGTATGAAGGGACTGGGCCATGTGGTCCCTTGGCCCCTTCCCAGGTGCAGCAGACTCTAGCCTGAGGCCTCCCTGGCCCCTAAAAACCCACTTTTAGGGCTCACAAACCCCCTGGTGATAACAAAAGGCCTTTAAAAAGGATTTACCCACCTATTTTTTTTTAAATGCACACACAACAACAACAACATTAGATTTTCTTTTCGGTTATGGGCCAAAGAACACCAAAACAGGCGTGCGGAAACGCCAAACCTCTTTTGACTTTTAGGACGGTGGGGAAAGAGGAGAAAGCCCGCACGGGACCCGGAGGGACGACGTGGGGACCCGTGGCCGAGGCCAGGCCGGCGGCACAGCGCTTATCTCTGGAGCCACCGGCCTCCCAGGGGATAATTGCCTTCTGATAATTGTTTGGACTTGATAAATACATGAAATCGGCCGGCCCACAGTTTATCTGGTTACCAGCTCAGCTCTGGACAGGACTAGATTAAGGAGTCAGGCGCATTTGCAATAACGTCGAAGATAAACCCGTCCTATCTGGGGCAGTTTATCTCCTCCCCGAGGGTCATGCTGCCCAGTAACTGCCACCTCCCAGAGGAGGGTGGGAGAGAGGCCCCGAGGGGCTCCGGGTGGGCTCTGAGCCCTCTCTTCCTGCTAGCCGCCCCCCCCCCCGGGACCCCAGCTTGAGAGGGAGCGGGTGGGACGCTGTGCTTGCCTGGAAACCCCGGGGAAATGTTAGCCAGACGGGAACTGGGCAATGAGACCCCCAACGCCAAGTTCTCTCCACTCTGAAGTCAATGTCTTCCTCGCAAGGTCCTTCCTCTGCCTCTGGGCGGCAAGGAACTTCAAAAGTCCCCGTGAAGAGAAGGCCTGGAACCGCAGATCAGACTTCAGACCCTGCTGGGCCACGAACAAACTCCCCCGGGACCAAAAGCAAGTGAACGCTTCCTCAGTTCCCTCAACTCTACACTCGGGGCTTGAGGCTAAATAACCTCTCAGGCCCCGCTGAACGCTCTCATGGCCTGAATCCCACCAGCGAGCGCGCTTTGGGATTTCAGAGGCCCCCGATCTCCCTGAGGGACCATCTTCCGTTCCCCCCTTACATTCCTCCTCATTCCCCGCCCGGCCTGCACGCCTCTCCTCCAGCCGCACCTCTCCGGCTCCCCCTTCTTCCTCGAAGGCATCTGACCCGCACCAGCACAGCATGGCCTCTCCCGTCAGCAGCCCCGCTGGGGGCGCCGCTGAGCACGCCTCAGGGCTGGGGACACTTTTTCTTTGCCATCTGTTTTCAAGAAGTGAGCCCCCCCCCCCCCCCCCCCGGTTGTCCTTTCCCTCCTCCCCATCAGCAGGCTCTTCTTTCGGCTTCCACAACACTCTGCGGGGGGACGGCAGGAGCCTTCCCCAGACAAGGTCACTTGGGGTCAGATGCTGAGCCAGCCCCTTCCCCCCACCCCCCTTGGGCACCCCCCTCCCTCACGCCCCAGCCCTGCAGCAGGGGTTCCCATTAGGAAGGAATGGACTCAGCGGGCAGCAACCACAAGTCCTCTTCAGCTGCCCTGAAGCCCTGGTCTCTTAAAAAAAAAAAAAAAAAAAAAAAAAAAAAAAACACCACGCACACACACACACACACACACACACAAACAACAGCAACAACAACAAAATAACCACTTCAGGAGCCCTTTGGGAACCCATCATTGAACTGTATTCCGGGGAGAGAGGAAACAAAAACGTTTAAAAGAAAGGACTAAAGTACTGCTTTTCCAAGGGCCTTCTCTCCCTAAAGAAGCTCCGGGTAAACGAGGACCCTGCGCCTGATTTCCCGCTGGCTGCAGAGGCAGCGAGGAAGGAGTCCCCTTGTCCTGGAAGGCGAAGTCCCGCGGGTTGAGGCGGTGCCGTCGGGGACAGAATGTCTGCTGCCTTCAGCGCCTCTCCCCGGTGCCGGCCTCGCAAGAAGCATGGATAGGTGCTGCTTCATTGAATGGATGCAACTTTCCGGTGGATTTATCCAGTACACTAGTAGTAGATTCTAAAACTAGAGGCCGGCAGTGGCTAATCAGTCCACCCCACCCTTCGGACCAGCCCAGCAGCTCTCCACTCCTCTGGGCCCAGCCTCAGGCCAAAGCGAAGGGAGGAGGCTAAGATATGCCGAGGCAGCCCCTCCCGGCCCCTGAGCCCGGTGCTGTCCGTGGGTGCCTGGGCTCTCTGCCTTCCCTCCGAGCAGTGATTCGCAGCAGACATTAGGGGGGACACGGCATCTTCCCATTCTTTCTGCCTCTTCCCTTCTATGGACAGGGTTCTTACTAAGTATCGTCTTCAAACTCCCTGATGTTGGAAACGGCCTAGGTGCCCATCAGCAGATGACTGGATCGGAAAACCATGGTACATCTACACAATGGAATATTGCCACACAAAAGAAGAAATTCTTACCATTTGCAGCAACCTGGATGGACCTGGAGAGCATCATGCTGAGTGAAACAAGCCAGTCAATGGAAGAAAAACACCACATGACCTCACTCATTTGTGGATAGTAAAGAACATTATAAGCTGATGAACAAAAAGATAGATGCAGAGGCAGTAAAGCATCAAACAGATTGTCAAACTACAGTGGGAAGGCTGGGGAGATATGGGGGAGATAAGAGATCAACCGAAGGATGTGTATGCATATATATAAGCATAACCAATGGACGCAAAACTGTCTAGGGGGTGAGGGATGTATGGGAATGGGGGCGGGGAATGGTAAGATATGTACACATATAATACCTTAATAAAAAATGGGGGGAAAACAAACTTACTGATGTGATGTCATGCTAGGAAGCAGTGTTGTCAACATGCCATTTCCCACGAGCAGTGAATTCAACAGAAGTAAGGGCCCAGTAAAAGCCACGTGGTGTCCACGCAGACTCTGCCCTGTGACGGGAAGTCTGGACATTCCCGCGGAGCGGCTGTGAGCCCCGAAGGGCAATCGGAGGAGACAACGTTTGCTTACCGGGCAGAGCGCTCGCCTCTCCTCCTCCGAAGGGAATGCTGTGGGGAGCTCCACGGCGAGACACGCTCAGAAGCCAACTCAAAAGCGGGGACACAAAAACCACGGGGTGCCGCCCGGGGCCAAAGAGCCAGGTCATTGCCCTTCGCTTCACATTCTGGTCCATTCCTTTCCGAATGTCCTCGAAGACACATAAAATATGTGTCCTTTCGTTTTGAAAAGGATTGGGCGGGAAGGAGGGGTGAAGGGGACGAAACCGGCCTTGACACACGTCCAGTGCCGAGCGCGGGGTTGGGACTTGGGGCTGCAGCCCAAGCCCTCCAGCCCCGGCCAGCGGGGGGAGGGGAGGGGCAGCAACTCTTCCTTCCCGCTGGAACGGAGGCTCACGTGTGAAGATGTCCTGAACCACAGCCACACAGAGTGGGAGCCTCCCCAGGGTCTCCCCGTCGTCTCCCCTGAGAGCATCTCTTTCTTCTGGCCACACAGATCCCACTCCGTCCTGCATCACTTTGACCACACCCTTCCCTTTGCCTTCGGTGCTTCCGACTCCCCACACTCTCCCTCCAAACCCCTTTCCTCTCTCCAAGACTCGTTCAGACATCACGCTCAGGGAAGCTTCCCTGAGTCTCTCCTGTCTGATTCCACGTGGTGGAAGGGGTGGGGGAAGGGAGCACCCACGTGAATAGGCGTCCTGTATCGGATGCCACCACGCTTCTGCTTGTGTGTCTGCTCCCCCAAGTGACTGTGAGCTCTTTGAAGTTACAGGGTCCTTTCTGTGTTTGCACCCCCTGCACCTGTTGGTTGACTGTCAGGCCAGCACCTGCCCAAACCGCCCCTCTGTGTTCTAAGAAAAAGCAGGCCCCTCTGGAAGAGAGCGGGCCCATCCCTCCTGCCCACCCGCTCCGGACACGTTCAGCCTCCCGGTGAGACTTGACCTGCGCGTGACTCCCTTGTCCAAGTCAGAACAAGGTGCTCCTTCCCCTGAGCGGACGCGCCTCCACCACGGGAGCTGGGCTCGGCCAGGAGCACGTGAGCTGCTGCCGTCTGCACCGCCTGCCCTGTCCGCCCACCGCCCCGCCGTGTGGGGTGGCCCTGGTTTGAGTCCCTCAGCGGGGAGCACAGGGACCCTCTTCTCCTGGCCTCCGGCTCAGCTCCCAAGAGGCCAGGCTGCCTTTCTATTCTGCTTCCTACTGCTCTCCGCACGACCACAGCCACACCGTGTTCCAATGAACCGCCTGTGTGTCTCCAAAGTCACCATGTCGCCGAAACCGGTTTGGCTCAGTGGTAGAGCGTCGGTCTGCGGACTGAAGGGTCCCGGGTTCGATTCCAGTCAAGGGCATGTACATTGGTTGCAGGCACATCCCCAGTAGGGGATGTGCAGGAAGCAGCTGGTCAATGTTTCTCTCTCATTGACGTTTCTAGCTCTCTATCTCTCTCCTTTCCTCTCTGTAAAATATCAATATATTAAAAAAAAACAAAAAAAAAAACAAAGTCACCATGTCCCGGGAAACCCAAACACGAAACCCAGAGGAGCGAGCTGGGGCGGCCCGGTGTCTTCCAGGCCCGTGGCTGGCCCCTGTGCAGGCCGGGGCTCGGGGGCTGGTGCGGAGCCCCGGGCAGATGACAGCGCGCAGATAGCTTTCTGCCTGTGACTCATCGTCACACCGCCCCCTGCAGGGTTTCTCACCGCGTTTGGTGTGTGTCTCAATCTGGAGCAAATTTAAGCCAAGGTTTAGGCCTCCGTGTTTCCTAGGTTTAATGAATCATTCATAATAAAAATTTAATCAAGGCGTGAGCTTTTGTGGAAGGTTATAAAACACTTTTATTTGCCCCGGAGATCAGAGTGACCACTTTCTAAATCTGTGAAATGATTTCCCCCCACCCCCCACCCCACCACCAAGTGAGGAAATTTTACTCTCAGCTGTAAATTTCAGCCGTTTGCCATATGTAACCACAGAGAATCTGTTTATTGACTTAGTATATTAGAAGTAGTTAGGCAGGAAGAAAAATAAACCCAAGCTCCAGACAGGAGAGAGTGTGGGGCAGGACAGGAGCGCTGGAGAGAGAGCCGGGTAAGAGCGTAAGGAGGAGAGACAAATGGCTGAGCCGCCTCCCGGGGGGAGGACGGGGATAGTAACCAGATGGAGGCCAAGGCGTTGGCGGGACGGTAATCACAAGCTATTCGGGATCTCTGGAGAAACCAGCAGAGGATGCGGCGGGGGAAATGGAGCGACGAGAGGCTATCAGACAGGGGAAGGGCCCCCCTGAGGGAGGCGCCTGCTTGTTGGAGTCTGTAGCTTCCGGCTGCCTGGAGCAGCAGACTAGTGGCGGAGAGAGGGGACGGACAAAGGCTCCCTCAGACCCCCTCCAAGCGCAAGCCCAGCCTCCAGGAAAATAACTTAAAATGAAGACTCCTCGGCACCCACGACAAATGCCTTTAAAAAAAAAAAAAAAGGTTTGTTTTGGGTTTTTTTATTGATCTTTAGAGAGAGAGGAAGTGAAGAGGGGAGACATCCATTAGGCTGTCTCCTGCACCCGCTCCCGCCACTGGGGTGGAGCCTGCAACTGGGCATGTGCCCCAACCCAGAACCAGCCGCCTTTCAGTGCACTGGACAACACCCTGCCTGCTGAGCCACACCGGCCCCGGGCGCTACAAGACTTTGAAACCCCAGCAGGTGACTCTGCTATGCAGCAGAACCAGTGGCCCAGGTGACTTTTCAAGGATCAGCACTAACTTTCTGAGATTTTTAAAAATGAGGTCAAGCGGGGAAGAATGAGGTTAATGCCAAAGGGCTTGGGCACTCTCCATCTAGGGATTCAGACGATAGTGCATAACGATCTGTGTCTCCCATGGGAATTACTGTAATAACAACACGTTATTAAGAGCATGGTGTCGCCGAAACCGGTTTGGCTCAGTGGTAGAGCGTTGGTCTGTGAACTGAAGGGTCCCAGGTTCGATTCCGGTCAAGGGCATGTACCTTGGTTGCGGGCACATTCCCAGTAGGGGGTGTGCAAGAGGCAGCTGGTCGATGTTTCTCTCTCATCAATGTTTCTAGCTCTCTATCTCTCTCCCTTCCTCTCTGTAAAATATCAATTAAATTTATTTTTTTTTAAAAAGAGCGTGGTGTCCTCCCTTAATCTGCATATAACCCAGAAGGAAGGGGATTATAGTCCCCACTTACGGAGGAAAAGATGGCGTCTCGGAGAGGTGACGTGGCCCAAAGCCATGCAGGGGCGGGTTTGGGGCGCTCCTGACTGCTGCTCCCGCCCTCAGTGCTTACACCTGTGCGGACCGGTCCTCCAGCTACCTCCTTGGAGGGAGACAAGGTGACACAATGGGTTGGAAGGTGGGAAAGGCTGTGAAGTCCTGAGCAGGGCCAGGCTTACAAAGCCAGCATAGGGTGACTGAGATGAGCGGGCTCCTCGGGCCTCATGGACTTGCCCATGTAAGAAAACAACTCCGCCCACAGCTTGGTAGCATCAGCTTTAAAGAAGATGTCTAGCCCAGCTGGTCTGGCTCAGTGGATAGAGCATCGGCCTATTCTCTGAAGGGTTCCAGGTTTGATTCCGGCCAAGGTCACATGTCCCACAGATTGCGGGCTTGATCCCCAGTGGGGGGCCTGCAGGAGGCAGCTGATCCATGATTCTCTCATCATTAATGTTTCTATCTCTCTATCCCTCTCCCTTCCTCTCTGAAATCGATAAAAATGTGTGTGTGTGTGTGTGTGTGTGTGTGTGTGTGTGTGTGTTTAAAGAAGTCTAAGCCTTTCCTCCGTCAAGTTATACACTCACCCGAAATCCCAGCCTGAACCCCAGCTCACCCGAACTTCCCACCCACCCTGGTCAGAGTGGCTGGCCCAGCGGGGACGCACAGCACCTTAGACGGTGCTACGTGGAGTCCCGGAGGACGCAGATGTTGAAGGTGTTTGTACGCCGGGTTATAAGGAAATACACTGCCTTCCGGGTGGAGCCAGTCGTCACAGAAAAAGAGGCCAGTGGTGCCCTGACCAGCCCCCCGAACAGGGAGGCGGGAGAGGCCACCTGCTCCCGTGGCGGGGGGACAGCAGCCTGCCCTGCCTGTGCCCCACCGGGCCCAGCGTGAGGGGCCAGCGCCCAGTTTACGTGAGATGCCATGCTGACCATCAGCAGGCTAACACTGAGGGGAGGCTGACGTCCCCACAGGCCCCAGCCGCCAAGACTTAACTCCTCCCTCCCTCCCTCCCTCAGCACCTGTGCCAGGGGCGGCAGGAACGCCATTCTCCAGCGTGTCCGCGTCCTTCCCACCCCGACGTCTCTGAGGACCCGCGGGACGCGTCCCCGTTCCAGAGGTCAGGCCCGTGCGTCCTCGCCTGTCACACTGCCCCGAACCAGGCTCCACGCCCCCTAAGTCTCCTCTGGCTCCCCGGATCCTCGACACAGGCCCCTCCCCTCTTTCCCCAGAATACGACCAGAGCAACCTACCGATCCAGACTTTCTGAAAGCTTAGAGATTGCAAAATAGAAACAAAAAGCCGACACCCCCGAAGACGGGGAGTCTGAGCTATCTTTGTCCTTAGCCCCCCGTTTTACGCCCCATTTCAGGGGCCAGCCTACTGTCCCCGGTGAAATGCTTGCATTGCACTGTGTGTCTCCACTGGCACCTAGGTTCCCGAGAGAGAGAGAGAGAGAGAGAGAGAGAGAGAGAGAGAGAGAGAGAGAGCGCTCTTGGGCTGGCGTCCCAGTCAGTGCGGTGATCTCAGAGGTGCAGCTCACACACAGAGAAGACACTTTGCGTGGACACGGCCGGATGCCCATCCAGGCCCTTCCTCCAATCAGGCACCCCTTCCCTCGGCCATGACTCACCGCGTGGCAGTGAGTGTGCCCCCAGGCCTGGTTTCCGTGTTTCCAGCATGGGGGCCGCCCTCCCTGTTCCAGCGACACCTCCTCCCACGCCCAGCGCGCCCAAGCCCAGGGCCCGGCCTCGCTCCTGCTGCCCGGCCGGCTCCTCTGGCAGTGGGCGCGAGGGCTCTGCATGCTTGTGGCTGGGCAATTTTTGGACTCATTTGCAAGGCAAATGGGAACGGTTCTGAAAGGAAGGCTCTGGGATCTGAGGCGCTTAGCTGAGGGTTTTTTTTTTGTCTGTTTGTTTTGTTTTAAAACCACAGTCTTGCTCTCTACACGATGGTTATCTGGGGTCCAGAGGGCGGAGAGCGTGCAGCCCCTGCATGGCCGGCCCGTCCTGCGCCTCCCGATGGATGGATGGAGCGAGGATGGGCTTGGGCCAAAGGGAAGGGGCCTTGAGGGAGGGCGGTGGCTGGTTGCAGCCAGGGCCTTTGGGGACCAAGCAGGCCAGGCTGCAGGGCTGGCCCGGGCCTGGGGCCGGTTTGGGGCTGGTGTTACTGGTCACAGTCCCCAGAGGCCAGGCTCGGGGTCTGATTCCTCCCAGGGAAGTGCGGGGGTGCAGAGTGTTTGGTCAACTTCAAAGGCCCGGGCGACTTCCTCAGATCTTCATTTCATATTCATCCCCGGTCTGGTCCAAACATGGGGGCGGGCGGGGGGTGGGGGGGTGGGGGGAGGACGGGGAGGGGCAGTGCAGCGTTCAACTTAATTTACTCTTGGCAAAACAGATCTTCCCGAGTCTCCGGGGGAAAGCCGCTTAGACAGAGGTAAACAGGCGCTGAGGCCCTCTGGACATCAAACGGCGCTAGCAAAACAAGGCTGCGCCGAGTTAAGTGTAAATCAATCAGGAACATATGGGCTCCATTTCCCCGAAAATACACAGGGGCTTACAAATTACAGGCACGGGGGTTTGGCAAAGGCACGTCAGGTTGGGCCAAGCCTAAACCGTTGGGAGAAGATTTAAAGAAAGTGGATTGCCCCCACATGCCTTCAACTCTGCCCATCCCTGACACTGATAATACCCCACACAACCACAAGCGTTTAAGTGCATGGGTTTTAAGAGATTTATTTGTTTAGTAAACCCAACGACTCACAACCAGCTGAGATTCTTTTCCAGACGAGCGTCCCCAGAAAGCGGACCCTGCCGGGAGCGGCCCTCACAGGAGGCAGAACACATCTACCTTTCGCAGAGGGCCGAGGAGGTTTACCTGCCTGCACGCTTCCACTTGCAACCAAAGGGCTGTTCCCAGCTGGGAGCCTGAAACTGCAGGTTCCTGGGGCACAGCCCTGGCGTGAGGCTGTCTTCGCAGGAGCGTGGTGTGTGTGTGTGAGTGTGTGTGTGTGTGTGTGTGTGTGTGTGTGAGTGTGTGTGTGTGAGTGTGTGAGTTTGTGTGTGTGTGAGAGTGTGTGTGTGTGACTGTGAGTGTGTGTGTGTGTGAGTGTGTGAGTTTGTGTGTGTGTGAGACTGTGAGTGTGTGTGAGTGTGTTTGTGTGTGTGAGTGTGTGTGAGTGTGTGTGTGTGAGTGAGTGTGTGTGTGTATGAGTGTGTGTGTGAGTGTGTGTGTGAGAGTGTGTGGTGTGTGTGAGTGTGTGTGAGTGTGTGTGTGTGAGTGTGTGAGTGTGTGTGTGTGTGAGAGAGTGTGTGAGTGTGTGTGTGTGTGTGTGAGTGTGTGTGTGAGAGAGAGTGTGTGAGTGTGTGTGTGTGTGTGAGTGTGTGTGTATGTGTGTGTGTGTGAGTATGTGAGTGTGTGTGTGAGAGAGAGTGTGTGAGTGTGTGTGTGTGAGAGAGTGTGTGTGAATGTGTATGTGTGTGAGTGTGTGTGTGTGAGTGTGGGAGTGTGGGAGTGTGTGGGAGTGTGTGTGTGTGTGTGGGCAGCGCGGTGGTAAGTCCACCAGGGTCTCTGCTGCACGGTGACCCTCCCACGTGGGAAGGTTGTCCCGTGGCAGCAGGGCACCCGGAACCCAAATGTTCAGCTTTTGAGACTCAAAAGTGCAGACATAAAAGACTAATGGATCTCGCTCTGGGATGAGATCAGGTCCGCAGACTGGCTGAGAGACCATAAGAGCAGGAGGAAAATGAGAAGATTCTGAAGGGGGGGGGTCCCTGACAAAGTCCTACTGCCGCCACCTCCCCCTCCCTCACCCCCACTGCAGGGGCCCTGGGGGGCGGAGCGGGCTGAGGGAGCCACCGAAGGGAAGGGGCCGGGCGGGGGACAGAAGAGCCAGGACCCCTCTGCCTCTTTCCCGGGCTCCTGGGGCAGCCAGTTCGCAGAGGCACGGGCCGGCCTGAGGGGAGCTCAGAGGGGAAGCCAGTCCCGGGAAGCCGGGGGGAGGCCTGTGACTGCCCCCAGTTTCCAGAGCCAGGAGCAGTGTGGGGGGCGGCGGAAGGCCCGGCCCTCCTCCAAACAGCCTGCGTGGGCCAGCGGCCCCGTGGCCAGCCTGGGATGGATGGTGCAGCCCTGGGGGGCTGGGGGGGCTGAGGACCTGGGTCAGAGACCCCTCTCTCCACCCCCCCCATGCTGCCTGGGCGCTCAGGAGCCACCTGGAATGGGACAGTGTCCCCGGGATAGAACAGCCGTCGAGCGGGAACTGAAATTGGCAGCCACCGAGGCAGAAGAGGGACTTGAAGTGGAAATGACATTGACCTGACAGAAGGTAATGTTTCTTACACGCGTGTGCTGTGGCCGAGGTGCTTGCCCTCTCCTCGCGTGGGTGAGGCCACACAGTGGGCCAGAGGTGGCCTGCCCTTCAGACAGCCCGGGGCGTTCCCTGACCTCCGGGAGGCAGTCCGTGCTCCCCCTCCTCCCTCCGCCCCAGGAAGAAAGAAAACCTGATGATCTGGGTCCTCCAGGAAAGGCTGAGGAGGTGGGAGGTGGGGAGGGCACAGATTGCAGCTGAAGGACACAGGGGTTGTGAAGGGAGCACGTGGACAATCCCCCGTTGCTGCCTCTCTCCTCAGGCATCCCACAGCACTGATCACAATGTAGGACGGTGAGGTCCAGAGACGGCTGGGAGACGACCTCTGTCCACCCTCTCCCTCCCTAAGCCCCCCCCCCCCCTCAGAGAAGACCTGGAAGGCCCAGAGAACACTCCACAGGAAGGCAGGTTCGAGCGAGGGCCCAGACAGGCCTGTCTCAGGCCCTGAGAGGCCGGGCCTCCTCTGCCCTGTGGCTCCCGCGGGCTGGACCTCCCTCCTGCCCTCAGAGGCCTCAGGGTTAAGGCTGGGCGGGCCCGGAGTGGGAGGCCGTGTAGGGCCTCTGGTAGGGAAGACCAGCACCTGCTATTCCGCTGAACAGCTCAGGGGTTTGGTTTCCAGTCTTAGAAATCACAAATAAAACTAAAACCATATGGGAGAGCCCAGCCAGCCGTGGCTCAGGGGTTGAGTGTCGGCCTATGAACCAGGAGGTTGCCTTTCAATTCTCGGTCAGGGCACAGGCCCAGGTTGCAGGCTCAGTCCCTGGGGGGGGGAGGGAGGTGGAGAGGGGCATGCAGGCGGCGGCCAATCAGTGATTCTCTCATCGTCGATGTTTCTCTCTCTCTCTCTCTCTCTCTCTCTCTCTCTCTCTCTCTCTCTCTCCTTTTCTCTTCCTTTTTGAAATCAATAAAAAATATATTTTTAGAAAACAATATAGGGGATATAAAATTATTGGGGGGAGGAGCTGCCGCCTAAAATTCTTGCTCCTGCAGTGGGGAATCTCTGAGATGTGGTTTGATAAATCCACATGTTGGTGGCTGACTGTAGGGACAAGCTGGCCACTCCAGAATGCACAGAAATGAGCATGCTCTGTCCCTAAAGGAAGAAGCTGGATTTGTTTGGGGAACAGAAACTTTCTTCCTTTGGGAGGGGGGGGCGAGAGAGGGGGGCCCTCAGTGGCTCTCTATGCAGTGTCAGTCACCTGCCTCCTCTGGTCCTGACCTGGTGAAGGGCTCCACATGGGAAGGATGTAGTCATACTGGGATGTCAGGAGCAGGAAGTCTTCATTGGTTAATAATTCTGGGAAGTCTACCTAATAGGAACCTTCTTCTTACGAGTTTTATAATAAACTAGAGGCCTGGTGCATGAAATCTGTACACTCAGGTGGGGGGGGAGTCCCCTCAGCCTAGCCTGCCCCTTCTTGCAGTCCAGGAGCCCTTGGGGGATGTCTGACTGATGGCTTAGGCCCACTCTTTCAGTCCTTAGTACTGCCTCAGAGGTGGGAGAGGCTCCCACCACAGACACTGTGCTCACCAGCTGTGAGCCCAGCTTCTGGCTGGGCGGCACTCTCCCTGTGGGAGCACAGTGACCACCAGGGGGCAGCTCCTGCATTGAGTGTCTGCCCCCTGGTGGTCAGTGCACATCATAGCGACCAGTTATTCTGCCATTGGGCTGAAACCAGCTCTCTGACATCCCCTCAAGGGATCCAGGATTGCAAGAGGGAGAAGGACCCCACCAGTGCATGATCAGGGCCAGGAGGGACAAGAAAGGTTAGTCAGCAGGGGAGGGACCATAGGAGGCCTTCAGGGCATGTCCAGCCCATCTCACTCAGTCCCATTTGGCTGGACCTCAGCAGCAAGCTAACCTACTAGTCGAAGTGTCTGCCCCCTGGTGGTCAGTGCATGTCATAGCGAGTAGTTGAGCATCTTTAGCATATCATTAGCATATTACGCTTTGATTGGTTGAATGGATGACTGGATGATCCAACACAGCATATTAGGCTTTTATTATATAGCATAAGAGGGGAAGAATGGTTTAATTGGGCCTGGACTCGGAAAATGAAACTCAAAACTGAAATTAAGCTTTTAAAATCTATTTAACACAATATACATTATTACAAATATGCATTAATTTTTAGACTGAACAAAGAAATCATTTATTTTATTTTAAAAATTCAAAATATTTGTATAATAGCATTGCTAGTATATCCTTTTATGCTTACAGCCAATCATATGAAGAGATATTTCTATAATAGCATGTAGGTGCTTTCTGAATTTTCCCAAAGGCTTAACATAATTGTTTTTTTTTCTTTGTTTATTTGATTTTGTGTTAATCCTTGCCTGAGAATATTTTTTTCCATTGGTTTTTAATAGAAGGGAGGTAGGGAGGAGGGAGAGGAGAGAGAAAGAGAAACATCGATCTTCCCACACTCAGGCTGGGGATCCAGCCTGCAACTGAGGTACAAGCCCTTGACCAGAATTGAACCTGAGATCCTTCAGTCCACGGGCCGATGCTCTAACCAAGGAGCCAAACTGGCCAGGGCCATAATTGTTTTTTATATACATCTTTCTCTTTGAAGTGCCTCTGGGCTTGCCATCTCTGATGATTTTTTAATTTTCCCATTGTTAGCTGGCACACCTTCACCACACCCCCATTTTTAACACATTGCCGGTTTGAGCAGTTCTACAACTTCATTCTCCTCAACACCATGAAATCCACCTTGGGTGTTTGTTTTTTTGTTTGTTTGTGTGTTGTTGTTTTTTGTGTGTGTGTGTTTGGTTTTTTTGTTGTTGTTGTTGTTGTTTTTTGCAAGTGTTCAAACCTGACTTTGAAATAGATTTGCATAGTTACCTTTGTATGTCAGGTGTTTATAATACTCCACCACAGTGACCAAAAGGGGTTCGAGGCATGGGCGGAAGAAGGGCAGGATGTGGGGTGTTGCTGAGCAAATATTTTTGTGTAATCCTGACTCCCCCTTCCCTGCATAGCCTTGTGACTATAGAAACTCCAATGGAGAGTGTTTGGGTAGCCTCTATAATTGTGCTTATTCAACCGGGGGAAGAAGCAGTGTATCTCTACAGGCAGGATTGTCATTTTGAGTTCTGTTTTTTATTTGTTTTTGTTTTTTTTAACTCTTCCCTTTCCCCACTCTTTCCTCTGCTGGCCTTACAAAGGAGGACATCCGGCAACTGCAGCCTCTGGTCGAGGCCTTGCATTTGCGGTTCAGGATAATTCCCGGAAGTTTGCACGGGGTCCCGGGCAGCTCACCAGATACGAAGTCGAACAATGACTGGAGGCCAGAGCCCTGGGTAGGAAGACTGGTCACTCGCCTGTGTGTCCAGGGAGCAGCGGGGATGACAGCAGCATTAACGTAGCCAGTGTCTCTAACAATCAGAGATGAAGACGGGCAGCAGAAAGTCCTCTTGCCTGGTCCTCCCTCACGGCCCGTGGCAGCCGGCCCTGGGGGCCAGGGCTCCCTTACACCCCTGCGACATCTCAGGCCAACGGGAGCTTTTCCTCTCAGGCGAGATAATTGCGTCTTCTGGTCACTTCTAATCTCAGGAACAGACCCAGTTCAGGAAGCGACACGTCCGGCCCCAAGTAGCAATCGAAAACGCCAGCTCACGGAGCCATCCTGCAGCGTGGGCCTGCTTCAGGCAGGAGGCTCCGGAGGGAAAGGCGGGAAGCAGGGGGTGAGGGGTGAGCTCAGCGTTTCTATTTCTCGCTCCCATATTCCTGCTCCTCGTGGAGTCGGTCACGGGCCGCGGGCTCTGACAGTGAGAGGGGCCGAGAGGAGGAGGGCCCAGGGCCCATGTCCCTGGATGGATGTGGTTGCCTCTGATCTTGGTGGAGGGCGACCCTGTCATTTCTTTTGTTTGTTGTCGTTAACCCTCACCCGAGGATATTTTTTTCCATTGGTTTTTAGAGAGAGTAGGAGGGAGGGGGAAACACAGAGACAAATATCAGCGTGAAAGAGACACATCGATTGGTTGCCTCCCGTACACACAGCCTGCAACCAAGGCACGTGCCCTTGACCAGAATCAAACCTGGGACCCTTCAGTCTGAGGGTCAACACTCTATCCACTAAGCCAAACTGGCTAGGGCTGACTCTTGTCATTTCCCATCTAATTATACCAGACCAACAGATACCAGCTAAGACTGACGGGACAGACCCAACCTGGAGAGACCCTATTTACCGCTGACTTGGCCTGGGTGATCCCCCTGCCTGGGTCCTCTCATCTGCTAACCAGGTGATGCATCCTCGTCCGAAAGTAGCTCACATTCATTCCCTCCTGCCTCAGGAAGGAAGTCTGAGATCACCCCCGCACCCTCACAGCGTCTCTCTGGGGCCCCACTGCCCCTCCAGAAATCCTCTCAGGCCTGGAAGACACTCCTGGCCACCCTCTCGTGAGACTCCTCAGGTTGTCTGGAACTCTGTGGCGGTGGGGGTAGGGGGACTATTAGGGATGGAGGGAGGAGCACAGAACACAAAACATTGCTTTTGTTGTTGTTTTTATATTTTTATAGAAGGAGGAAAGGAGAGGGAGAGAATCATCAATGTGAGAGAGAAACATCATCAGCTGCCTCCTGCATGTCCCCCACCAGGGATGGAGCCTGCAACCCAGGCACATGCCCTGACCAGGAATCGAATCAGCAACCCCTGGTGCATGGGACGATGCCTAACCAACTGAGCCATACCAGCCAGGGCACCAAACATTTCTTTGGAAAGAAATTTTCTCCAAAACCTCTTCCGCTCTTTTGGCCTCTGAACCTTCTGATGGTCAGCGAGTCGTTGGGAACCAGGTCTGAGCCACCTCCTGCTTTGCACATTCTGCTTTGGTGGCCAGCTTCTCACCGTGAAAAATGGAAGAACTGGCACTCATCATCCTAAGGAGTTCAGCTGAAACTACAACCGAAAGGGTCCCCTTCACCCTCCCTAATAAAAGTAATAATTGTAGCTGAAACCGGTTTGGCTCAGTGGATAGAGCGTCAGCCTGCGGACTGAAAGGTCCCAGGTTCGATTCCAGTCAAGGGCATGTACCCTGGTTGCAGGCACATCTCCAGTGGGGGGTGTGCAAGAGGCAGATGATTGATGATTCTCTCTCATCGATGTTTCTAACTCTCTATTCCTCTCCCTTCCTCTCTGTAAAAAATCAATAAAATATTTTTAAAAAGTAATCATTGTAGCTGCCCTCCCTCCTGTTACTACAGACAGTGACTATCCTGCGGACTCAGAGGATCATCTCATGTAGTCCTTACAGTAACCCCATGAGGTAGGTCCTACTGTCATCCATACTGTAGCGATGAGGAGGCTGGAGTGCGGGGAAGGAAGTCTGCAGCAAATGACACAGGTGGCAAAGGATCAGAGGTCCACACTTTTATCTCTCTCACCAGAGAGGATTGGGGAATTCAGAACCTTGACTATCAGGAGACTCTACTCATGACAACCACTGGGGCCAATCGCACCCTCTATCTCGAAGGCTTAGAGCCAGTTGAGGATGAAACCATGGGCTCTATTGCTGGAAAAAGCTGGGTTGAAGAATGCGGCTGAACTTACAACCAGGTAAGTCTTTCAGCCCTTTCTCCTCCGAGTTGAACTTCCTTCCCCACCCTACCAGCCCCAAACCCAGCTGTCAGAGGTCAGAGGTCAGAGGCCCACTGTAAGAGTAGAGCTCACGGGCACCTGCCAGGTCCTGAGGCAGGCACAGAGGCAGGGAAAGTACAGTCCCCTCAGGAGTCCGCCAGATTTCAAAGACAGCGTGTGCTTCCGTTCCCTTGCAATAGCATCGGGGTCCAGGCTGTGGCCGTCAGGCCAGCCGCCAGCCACCTTCTCTGGGAGAGGAGAAAGGGAGGGGCCGAGACGGGAGCCGGTCAGGGTGCTAGCCCAGGGCTCTGCTTGGAAGGAAGATGCTGAAATCAGAGGAGGAGCCTAGAGACAGAGCTTTGGGGAAAGGATAAACCTGGAACACCTCATGTATGTGCCCGCAGCTTTGAGAGGCCGGCCTACAAATGGGAAGTGAACAGAGAGGAATCAGCAGAAGAAATTCCATGTTTCCCCCCGATTATGTGGCACACAGGATGGTTCAAAGGCCACCCCACGTGTTTCTGGTTGGCCCTGCGTGTTGCCTCTTGCCTTGACCGTGGTACCAGGCCTACGGGGACCTGTAGCAGTTGAGTGCGAGGTTGCGTCCGTGCTCATGAAAGCACCCAGAGATTTCACACCGGTCTCCTTAGCACGAAATGTCCAGCGAAGCTACAGGTACCACCCTATCCCCAATCCCTCCTTACATTTCTGCAGCTGCCGGGACAATTACCACAAACCTAGTGACTTACAACAACATGGATTCTGCTAACGATTTTTCCGTTGAGAAGTCCAAAAAGGATCTCTCTAGATCACACGAGGGCGTCCTCGGGGCTGTGTTCCTGTCTGGGATCGGTTTTCTCACCTTTTCCAGCTTCCCGAGGCTGCCCGCATTCCCTGGCTCACAGCCCCTCCCGTCTCCCAAGCCAGCAGCAGCCAGTAGTCTTTTCCGTATCACACTGCCCGCTGCCCGTTCTTCTTCCTCTTCCATCTTTTAAGGACCCCGGTCCCACCTGGACAACCCAGGATGATTTCCCTAAGGCCAGCTGATTGGGAATTCATTAAATCCGCAGCCTCAATCCTCCCTTGTCAAGGAACACAACATTCTCAGGTTCCAGGGATTAGGACATGGATATCTTTGGGAATTCATTATTCTGATTAACCCCCTCCCCTCGACCCTGCCAAGTGGTGGCTGGCACATGTGCTCCCACAGACAGGACACACACACACCCTCCCTAAAAAGTCCCAAAGAGAACATTTACATGAGGCAGTCACTTGTACGGAGTGGTTTCTATGTCTGTTACACTGTCTGTGGTCCCTCTTCTAAATAAGACTCATTTTTTTTTTTTTAATTTCTCTGACTTTGGAGGTTCACAGCTTGCTGATGTTCGATCTTATATAAAGTTGGAAACGCTTTAACCCAATTAGGAACAGTGTGTTGCGCTGAGATGCCATCCCGGGCCAGTGACTTATCTATTTCAGTCCGCGGCCCTGAGCAGAGAAAGCGGGTGCTGCCTGCCCCCTCCCGGGGGTGTGCTCCCCGCTCCGGCCCCGCCTCCACAGCAGCATCTGCGCGGGCCCCGGGCCGCCGCCGCCTCCTCGCAGTGGAAGTGTTAGCTGCATGATTAAAGATCACGAGAAGAAAGAAAGATTTTTATATTTTCAAAACCCCACGGTTATCAATCTTTATTATAAAAAACATATGTGCCTCCCCTTCTGCGGTAGACTGTTCCTGACTGGGTATATGTAAATCAAATTCTTTATAAATTGAGTCATATTTTAAATGCGCTGGGGGAGCTGGCTATTTAAAGGGATCCCGCTGTGAATCTTTTTGTCAAGCCAAGAGGCTGTTTGTGATGCTAATTTTCGCCCCTTAATTTGTCTGTGTGGTAGGTGCAGATTTTCATACAATCCTCCACACTCACCCACCCAAGCGAGGCACACCTGTCTCCTATTATTTCAAGGATATCTCTCTCAGAAGCGCTCCAAGAGCCGTCGTGTGGATTATCTCATTTATCTTCCCAACGCTCTTCCAAAGGAGTCTGGGGCAGTCATTATCCTCAGAGGACGCGCAACTGTCTCCCCAACAGCCACTGCCTCGCAGGGGGGCCCCGGAGAGGAGGCGGCGCTCGGAGGAGAGCGATTTATTTTCCAATTAACAAAAAGGCTCTGTCCTGGGAGCAGTGCTCTGGGAAGTTTTCGTGAAAGCCCAGAATATGCTTTTTTGTTTGTTTGGGTTTTTAGGCCATTCTTTGTCCCTACTGTGCAGGGAGAAAAAGAGAGAAGCGGGTAAGCTAAGTGCTTACTATGTTTTAAATGTTTTACTGAAGGTCCACTATGCACGAGAGGTTTGGGTGGGGTAAGTGCCAAGGCAGCGGACTCGGGCCTTGACCCGGAGCTTGCCCCCTAGTGGAGGTGACAGGTATTGACAGACAACACCTGGAATGCAACCTCGGGAGACTTGGATACCTTCAGCTCTCTCCCACAATGCTCTTCTCCTGAGCTTATAAATAGGACCTCATTCAATCCTCCCAACACTGTAAAGTGGACTTTGGTTTTACTTTTTTGTAGCACAAGGAAATTGAAAAGATTAGTGATTTCCCCAAAGCCACATGGCAGGTGAGTGAGGAGCGAGGGCTTAATTCCAGGCCTGTCTCATTCCACAGGCATGTGCTCCACATGTCGAAATTACTGAACATAGGCATGAGGAATGGGCTTTGTGGGTATAGTGGCAGGGACAATGGATTCTGACTCTCGGGATTTTTAAAGAAACTGTTCCAGAGGGAGGCTGCCAAAACCAGGCCTTGAAAGATGAGAAGCATTTATATTGAGAATCGGCAGAATAAAGTGGGCAAAGGCATGAACATATATATAAATAGTCTGGTGTGCCCAGGTTTCTACAGAACTACAGTAGTAAACAAGGCTAAAAGGGGGACTGAGGGACATATGACAGAAGGTCTAAATGCTTCACTAAAGGAGTAGAAACTCCTTCCTACAGTGGTAGAAAGCCACTAAGACTTTAAAAATATATATATATTTTTATTGGTTTCAGAGAGGAAGGGAGAGGGAAAGGGAGAGATAAAAAGAAACATCAAAGATGAGAGAGAATCATTGATCAGCTGCCTCCTGCACACCCACACTGGGCATCTAGCCTGAAACCTAGGCATGTGCCCTGATCGGGAATTGAACCATGCCTCCTGGTTCATAGGTTGATGCTCAACCACTGAGCCATGCTGCTGGGCACTCCTGAGACTTTTTGAGGGAGGGAGCAAATTCTCTTGGGGTGGGGAGACAATTCTGTCATTGGTGTGAAGAACAAGTTTGAGTCACAATATCAAATCTTGATATGTAGCCGAAACTGGTTTGGCTCAGTGGTAGAGCGTCGGTCTGCGGACT
Source organism: Vespertilio murinus (assembly GCA_963924515.1). NCBI lineage: Eukaryota > Metazoa > Chordata > Mammalia > Chiroptera > Vespertilionidae > Vespertilio > Vespertilio murinus. The sequence continues at coordinate 61,877,768 of OZ004706.1, read as the reverse complement.
GAAGGGTCCTGGGTTCGATTCCGGCCAAGGGCATGTACATTGGTTGCAGGCACATCCCCGGTAGGGGGTGTGCAAGAGGCAGCTGGTCGATGTTTCTCTCTTATCGACCTTTCTAGCTCTCTCTCTCTCTTCCTTCCTCTCTGTAAAATATCAATAAAATATATATATATATATATATATATATATATATATTTTTAAAAATCTTGATATGTAAAGTAAGACAGTATTCTCTCCTCTAACAGAAAGAAAACAACATGTTTTGTGCACTGCCCAAACCCCTGGTGAGAAAAGGGGCAATCAGAACCGGAAGCTATGCTGCCTGACTCCACGTGTAACGCTCTCTCCCTGTTGTCAAACGAAACAGCTGGAGCCTTGAGTGAAAGGAAGGTCCTGGTCGAAGCCACCGCTGGTTGGCCTCCCCCCTGTGCCCACCGCTGCCAGGCAGAGGAGTCTGTGTCTCTCTTCACCCTCTGAGACCTTCCGGGTGCTGAGGATGGGGATGTGTGGCCGAAGACCAACGCTTGCCTTTTAAGCTGACACTCCTCTAAGCCTTAGAGTCGGCAAAACTGTGGCTCTGTTGACTAATGAGTTTGCCACCCACTGCTAGACTAAATGTTACCGTGTAGTTGGAAGCTGTGAGGATTAGGCAATTGTGCCATATTGCGTGCAAAGAAGTAAAGGGCAGTATATGACAGCGGTCGGCAAACTCAGTCAACAGAGCAGCAAACCTCGGCTCTCGAGCCGCATGTGGCTCTCGAGTCGCAGTTTGCCGACCGCTGTTCTAAGGCATCTGTTGTATGTCGTTCTTGCTTGTCTGTCCTAACCCACAACAACAACTGGACTCAGCCAGGCCTCTGGCGGCATGACAGGCCAACATAATGACACTGAACTTCACCTCTTCTTCTAACACTCGTTTGTTAGACTCATCCCAATGGAGTTCCAAGGTCTTTGAGCTGCAAAACCAGAGAAAGGGAAGACGGTGACAGCTGGTGGGGTCTGAGGCAGGAAGAGAGCCTCAGGTCCCCTCTCTCACTCACACCTGCCCACCAAAGTTCATACGTCTTTAACAGCCACCCTCCCAACAACTGCGCAAGGCCATGGAGGAGGAGGACTGAAATAATGGGGTGCATTTTCCCTCAGTTTCTATTTTTTTGGCCAGCGGCATAATTCCTGCATTTGTTAAAGATCTGGGGATCGCGGAAGAAAGGAAATGTAAGGACAAAAGCCATTATAATCCCATTGCTATTAGCAGTAGTGGGTTTGGCACGAGGCCTGGGCCACCCGGACTCCCGAGGCCTGACTGACTAAATGGGAGTCTGTCTGACTCAGACGGGTCTGGTCTGTCAGCCGGGGAGCGGCTGGGAAACCTCCTCCGCACAAAGGGAATGTCGGGGCCCCCGGGGGGATGAGTTGGACTGGGGACGGGGAGAATGAAGAGCAGGTGCCACCTGTGAAGGGAGGTGTCTGGGGGCAGGAGGAGGCTGGGCCCCCACAGGCAGAGGTTTTATCCCTTTGGCTTCAGGCCTCGGACACACTGCAGGAACTCAGCTCGGCCCTCCCCCCCACTCCTACCCTGAGGGCGGGGGAGTTGGACTCGCTCGTCCCGGGAGCTTTGAAACCACTTTGCAGAAAGGCCCACAGTGCATGGAGGAAGAGCGTGTGGACAGTAAGCTACAGAGGGCAATGAGGGGATGACAGGAAGGGCAGGGATACCGGACGACAGCTAGACTTTGCTGGGTTCTCTCAATACACCGATCCATCGGGGCCAAGTCTGCCCCACGCGGCGCCTGGGAAGAGACATGAGCTGCTCAGCACCCCCCACCTCCCCAAGCCCCTGCCGGGGTGTCCGTGGTGCCGGGGCAAGGTTTGCACCTGAAGACCCTGCTGGAATCAGAGAGCCCCTGGGAGAACTGGAAAGGTACCGTGGCTGGCCCCCAGGGGGAGCTGCGGCCTGGGACTTGGCCTGCACCGGCTCTCAGGTCAGGCCTATTGATAAACAGACCCAAGGCACCTACAGAGATTTTTCCAAACGTGGAAGCTTGGGATCTGGTTACTCTCCAGAGAGGAACAAACTATTGTTTATTGGTGTATGGACCTGAGAATGAAGTAAGAAATAAGAATAGGCTGAAACTGGTTTGGCTCAGTGAATAGAGCGTCAGCCTGTGGACTGAAAGGTCCCAGGTTCAATTCCGGTCAAGGGCATGTACCTTGGTTGCGGGCACATCCCCAGTTGAGGGTGTGCAAGAGGCAGCTGATCGATGATTCTCTCTCATCGATGTTTCTAACTCTCTATCCCTCGCCCTTCCTCTCTGTAAAAAATCAATAAAATATATATTTTTTAAAAGAAAGAATAGGAAGAAGCATTAAAATTTTTTTTTTTTTAATTTAAAGGCCTAAGCATGCCCCTCCCAACTTCCAACAGTAATCTTTCGTTGGAGGGAGGCCCTGGGGCGTTGCAGGCACAGCTGTAGCCCAGATGGCTGAGGGCCACAGCTCAGGGTCTCACTCCCGCTGCCAAGCTCTGTGGGGCTGTGTGAAAGAAGCTGGACTAGGCATGTGGCAGGGTTTTCAAAACAAACCCTCTCCCCTGCCCATCACAGCTGTCAGAGCTCATGTCAGACAGTGATCAGCAGCTGGGAATCTGCAGTCCAATGTGGTCCTGAATCCTGCCTTTGCCACCTCCCTGCTGTGACTGTGGGAGAGCAGGCCTGCGTGAGCCTCATTTTCCTCATCTGCAAAATGGGGCTAATGGTACCTCCCTGGGAGGTTAAGAGGATGACGTGAGATAACGAACGCAAAGCACTTAGCATACCAGTAGTGCCAGTGAATAGGATGTGCTCTATACATGGCAACAGTGTCGGGGGTGGGCAAACTTTTTGACTCGAGGGCCACAATGGGTTCTTACACTGGACCGGAGGGCCAGAACAAAAGCAACCTGACCATGCTGGCACTCTCATCTTGGGCTGCTGGTGAAGGAGCGGAGGGGAGAGCAAGAGAATCCTCCGCTCTTTTGGCTCCGCGGACCGGATAGAACAGCCGAATGAGCCGGATCCTGCCCGCGGGCTGTAGTTTGCCCACCCCTGGACCTCCTTCAGAATCACTATGTTGAGAACGCATCGCACGCACTCCAAGGCTCCGGCAGCTCCTTCGTTATCTCTAGAGCCCGTGTCAGGGAGGCCTCGCCATGGAGGGAGTCCGTTCTGATTTCCCTGGAAGCCCCTTGAGCTGTGCACTGATCCTTGGTTTGGGCTCTTGCTTCAAGTCGGGGGGGGGGGGGAAGACACAGATGGGATTCATGAGAAACAGGTGGGCACTGCTGTGTGAGCCACACAGTGACCACAGGCTGTGCACCTCAGCTGGCAGCCCTGCAGGGGAGGCGGCAGCAGGATGTCCCAGCAGCTGCGGCACCCGCAGCACCTGCCTCCAGAGCTCCAGAGCCTGCCCGGGGGGGGGGGGGGGGGGGGGGAGCAAGGAGCCCTCTTAGCACTGGATCCAGCGCAGTAAGGTGTCAGGAGTGCCCACGCACATGGGCCTGGAGAAGTTCTGGGTGGAATGTGCTCGCTCCGGAGACATTTTGGACCCACGGCTGTGTTCCCGCATGTCCCTGCCATGGGCATCCCCGGAGCCGGAGTGAGGCCCACCTCCAAGTCTTCTCGCCTAGAAAGCGTTAGCCGGGGCAGAATCCACGCCTTCCTCCGCCGGAAGAGTCCGTCCAGAGACCTTTCCTTCCTACGGGCCCCGCCTCGCCCCAGAGGTATTTCAGAGAGGAACTTACCAAGAACGAAACACCTAAGAGACGACAGTAAGGAGCTCACGGTAGAAAACAGAGGGTGTTGGAGGCAGGCTCTCCTGGGTTCAGATCCGGGCTCATGACTTTGGCTGCGAGGCCCTGGACGGCTCGCTTCACCTGGCTGAGCTCGTCACCTCTTCTGCACACCAGGGCTTCGGCCTGGTGGCGCTTGGAGGCTGTGTCAGAGCCACCGGGAGGGCTCCACCAAAGGCTGGCCCGACCTCGAGGCTGGGGGCTATGAACTGGCCGCTCAAGCGGTTCCCGGGCGATGCTGATGCTATTGGGCCAGGCAGGACTGCGCTTGAAGAGCCACTCATTGCAACGGTTGGTCTAGGGGAGAGCCCTTGTTCCCTGTGAGAGGCGTGAGCACGGCAGGCAGGGTGTTGGAGATGGTGGACTGGGATTGAGAGGGCTGGGTTAGCCCACCTTCCCGTCAGCTTCCTCAACTGTAACCTGAGGACAGGACACCCACCTTCTGAGTGAGAATCGAATGAGATGGCGAGTGGCAAAGTGCCTCGTCTAGTACAGCAATCTACACAATTATAAAGGATTGAACACCAGGATTGTTCTAAGGGGTTAAAGTTCATAGTGCTTGGAGAGGTCTGTGGTGGAGTGCCTGGCACGTAATGGGGCTCGATCGATATTCTATACAATAAAGAGCTAATATGCTAATTAGTCCAATTGGTTGTTCTATTGTTCGGACTAATTAGCATATTATTCCAGATGAAGCCGGGGCCGTGAGGGGCTGGGAGGACCGAGCCCCTTGCATGAATTTCGTGCGTCGGGCCTCTAGTTAACTTCTATTAAGAAATACCCCCAAACTAAAAATAGCCATTGGCTCCATGCCAGAGATTTCTGTCTCTGTCATTCTCCGGAACAAAAAATGGTAATAAAGTTACAGTACATGGAACAATTTATATTCCCGTTGTGGGTGGTGGGGACGTCCTTCTTGGCTTCTGCTCGGGTTCATTATTCAGTCCCTTTACCACGGAGCCCGACAGCTCAGTGCGGAGCCAACTGTGGCTCCCGATAAGAGGAAAAGGCCGGGCTCTGGTTCCACTCTGCTCTTGGCAGTCCTCAGGCCTCAGGATAACGTTCCTCCAAAATGAGCGGCGTTGGCTCCCAGGGAGACCAATCTAATCCCATCTCGTCCACTCGGAAGATCCGAATCCAACACTACAGACTGTCTGACGGCAGGAAGAGGCATCTGATTCCATCGGGGTTTGGATCCGTGTTGAAATGACGGAGGAGGGAGCCATTAGCGTGATAGACACCGAGGCAAAATATAACTGACCCACTTCTTAAACGTTGTTCTTGCCTGAGGCTTTATTGGAAGAGCCCTCGTGCGAGATGAAGACAAGAGAGGGCCAGAGTGAGAAAGAGCAAGAAAAGGAAGCCTAGAGCCAGTCTGTCCGCTCCTTTATAAACACAGGAATGAACCAACCTCCTGAGTCTTCACTGTTGATGAGCGAGATCAGATAACCTCGCTGTGCCAAGGGAGCCAATTACCAGTCCTGCGGAGAATGTGCATTCTTTTTAAAGGGAAAAACAAAACAAAACAAAACAAAACAAAACAAAACACCTATCTGGTTACTCGTGGTTGAATAGAACGTCACTTATTTCCAGGCGGGCATCTTCAGAGAGGTGCTGCCCACTCCACACGCCATCACTGCTGCCCGTTTCTAACACCTAAGATTAAAGCCTTTCTACATTGCTTTTTACCTCATGACCTGGCGTGTTGTTAAGCCCCGTGAGCTATGGACTGAGCCTTGGTTTAGGCCTGTGCTTCAAGGAGAAAAGAAAAAAATATATAGATAGTATTCATGAGGAACGGGTGGGCACTGTTGTTTAAGCCACTCGGCTGGGAGAGAGCGGGGGACACCCAGAATCTGGAAAATGGTATTGGCACAAGCACTTTAATGAATCTCTAGGGCTGCTACATGAAATACCCAGATTTAGGTCAAATTGGTTGGCATGTGTGAAAGAAAACCAGAGTTTAGAAGCCTGGAGACTGGGGGACTCTAGGTATACCCTTGGCCAGATTTTAACACTCAGTTAGGTGCAAATTAGAGCTTTGATTTGGTCCTTTCAGGAGGCACAATCTTTTCTTTTTCTTTTTAAATCACAAACTGGGTCTCTACGTGTCAGAGCTTCTTTGATGTCAAGCTTCCACCAAGAGCCTGAGTGACTGACTTGCTGGGGCTTCTGGCCCTGAGATCCACCTGCCTCTCCCCACCTTTATCCCAACCTCCCCGAGAACCGCCGTGGCTTCGTCCTCAGAGGTTTGCCGATTCCCGTGTTCAGTCCGAGTCCGTTCTCCCCGCGGCTGCAATGATCTTCGAAAAACTCACTGAGGCCACTTCATCCTCTGCTTACCGCCCCACCACCCACAAATTAAAATACAAACTACTTAGTTTATGATCTCCGTGAGGAGCACATAATCCTCAGGAGGACACAGCTCCGAGATGCCTCTGCTCTAATGAGGGATAATCCATGAATATTTATCGGAAGCTTTTATGGGTAGGGACCACACATACAATACTGGTTCTACATGTATTTCAAACAATTAGCTTATAATGAATTCTGAGAACACAACTCATTTGTAAAATTGGGACAGCGTGTACAGCTTCGGGTTTCAATGACTTTGGAATTGCAATAGCATTAAAAATGACATCTGATGTCAACAGCGCCTCTCCTAGAAAACCTTATCATTGGGACTTCTGGACCCAGTCAGGTGTCTAGAGAAGTGAGAGGACACTCACTGGTCATGGGATTAAGCCTAGGAGACAGATAGTTATGGAGGTTTACAGTCTAGAGCCGTGGTCGGCAAACGGGGGCTCGTGAGCCACATGTGGCTCTTCGGCCCCTTGAGTGTGGCTCTTCCACATTATACCATGGCCTGGGCGAGTCTATTTTGAAGTGGCGTTAGGCTCTCAAAAGAAATTTCAATCGTTGTACTATTGATATTTGGCTCTGTTGTCTAATGAGTTTACTGACCACTGTTCTAGAGCAAAGGAATGGGTCCTAGGTGTCTAGAACATGATTGCAGAGCTAGGTTGGTGCTTATTTTAATGTTAAAAGTAAGAGATTAAGTGAATTAAAAGGTCTCAGGGTGATTATGGTTATGACTCCTTACAACAAAAGAGGAGGTTTATCAGTAAGGTGGGGCTTTTAGCACAATGGTTTGTATTTCTCCATCTCTTCTCTTATCAACTAAGAGAGGCCATGCCTCCTGTTCATCTTTCATGTTCCTCGTGCCTGACACATGTTCATGGATTACATGTACACTTCCACTCAGTATGCCCAAATAGTTAATTCCTCACCTTTTCCTTTCCTATTTATCATAGGGGGGTATAGTACTTTGTTAGTACTTCACAAACAGGCACTAAGTACTAAGTAAGCCCACATATACTGTAAATTATCTCACGTAATCCTCAAACTAACTGTTGCTATGACTGTTACTCCCATTTTACAGATGAGGAAACTGAAACTTAGGAAGGTTAATTTGCTCAAAATCAGAGAGCTATAGCACTCCTGAGCCCATATTCCTACTGCCATTTAAAGGGCCTCTTCAGCCTCTCCTAGCTCTCTCTATGCCTTGCAGTTAGGTCTTTTCACAGTGACTTCCAGTGGTCAAGCTGTGAGAACCTGTACATGGTGAAGGGCGGTAGGGGAAAGAAGGCAGCACTAAATCACATGGGAGTATGAGAGAGCAAAATGTCTGAGATCT